>MU181964.1:759263-803887 GCA_016904865.1 Pissodes strobi
ACTTCTTTTTGAATATTGTTTACTTCTTTTTCAAATTTCTCATTTTGCCCGTCCAATATTTTCTGTAATTTTCCTTGCTCGCCTACAATTACATCCAGCATCCATTTCTGCAGCTGTTCCTGTTCTGCTTGCCTTCTACCTTCAGCGTCTTCCCGTTCCGCTTGCCTCTTATCTTCTTGATCTTGTAAAATTTTCTGAAGCCGGTCCTGCTCTGCTTGCCTTCTACGTTCATCCTGTTCCCGTTCCGCTTGTCTTTTATCTTCTTGATCTTTTAAAATTTTCTGAAGCCGGTCCTGTTCTATTTGCTTTTTACGTTCATCCTCTTCCCGATCCGCTCGCCTCTCAGCATTTAAATTATCCATAAAATCGGCCAACATTTTATTTATTTGTTCCATTTCTGCCGCTTGTTGCCTCGTATTGACCATAGAATTTTATAAAATTTTCACAGAATCCACCAACCAAACGGTCTCGTTGACTTACTTGTACCCTTTTCTTTCCTCGAAAAATACTTCACAAGTCCGGTCCTTTCACAATCCAACTTCTGACACCAAATGTTACGTTTTTCCCGTGGGTTCTTAACAGAATTACAACTTTGCTATTTTCAACTAATACTCTCTTTATTCACTACCACTGTATACAATTTAACACTCTAAACTACTCTTATAACTTTACAACTAATATCTATTCAACACTCAATGATTAACTGAACTGAACTGCTAACCGACTGACTGACTAACATTCGACTTAGGTCTGCTTATATATAATCTTAAATCTATCACGAATATTCGGGAAGTATTCCGAGCCACTCTATACGATCTCGACGAGGCCATCGAGATAATTCCAGCGAACCTGTTCGCAGCCGGCCGGGTGATGACTCATACAGACAAGGAAGCGAGGGGCACGGCGGCTAGTTGTATAGGGTAGCACAAAAACGTTCGCATGGTTGTTAGGTTAGCCGTAACAATATTATACAATATCAATATCATTTGCAGTCGTAGAAAAAGTATAGTATGTAACGCATGTGAAAATCACTTTTCACACTTGTTGCACAATATACTATTTCAGGATTATTAGTGCCAAGGACATGATCATAAGTTATGATACTTACTTTTGTTTTCTTACTTTTGTTACTTTCTGCTTTGAGCTAATTTTATGTTTAGCTGTTGGAAAACAGTAAAATTTATACTCACAATTTTTCGTATTATTCGTAACAATTTTTGACACAGCATCTAAGATAACCCATTATATCAAATATTTCGATGTATTCCATGTGTATATTTGTCCGGTATGGTAGCTAACAAAAGTTCCACATTTCTCCGACTCGCGCGCACGATCGTTCGTCATTTCCCTCACTACCCTGACGCACAGAGCGAAGGCTCTCTCCAGTAAGTATGATCTCAAAGCTCTGCGAAATGCGGGAAAAGATGTTATTGACATCATTTCAAATGGCAGATAATAGTCCATTTTTTTGCATTGTACAGTATAGAGCTTTTAACTAATTCTGAGCGTGATGTTGGCAGATAAAGATCATGCTCCGTATTCCTAAGTGGAAAGTTGTGAGATGGCCTTTGTGGTATAGCATATGTGCTTGTGGATTAGGCAAACGGATTCAAATATGAATAAGGATTAATATTTTAGATCTTTTAAAGAAATCCTGGTAGTGAGTTCTACTGTTTAGTCTCAGTGAGTATCGAACAGTTCTCTTTTGTAGTTTGAAAATACGCTCAAATTGAGTCGTACAACAGCAACACGTACCCCAGAATGGAAGGGCGTATCGGAGGTGCCAGTCAAAAAGGACATAATACACTGTTCTAGCAGTTGACAAGTTAAGTTCCCTAGAAACCGTTCTTAGCGCAAAACAGGCAGAACTTAATTTTTTTGATGAGGCATCGATGTGCAAGTCCCACTTTAAATGGTTGTCCACACCAAGCTCAAATAATTTCACAGATTCAACGACGTCAGTAGTGGTATTATTAAGTACAAAATATTGCAACATACTCTTATATGACAAAACTTTAGTTTCAGAAACGTTGAGGCACAGGAGATTAGAATCGCACCATGATTTAATGGTGATTAAGTCAATAGATACAGTTCTGTGAAGCGCCGTAATATTGGCAATTAAGATATTATCATTTACACAATCGAAAGCTTTAGAGAAATCACAGTAAATTGTTGCTGTAGAGTGATGGTTGTTCAGGTGGGAGTATACATAATTAAAGATGGAATTGCATTGGTTACATAAAAATCCAAATTGCTGCGTAGTAAGTATTTTATATTTAGAGAGAAAAGATAGAAGCCTTTTTTAACCAATATTTCAATGATCTTTGATAATGTGGGAAGGAGTGCAATTGGGCGATAGTTCGAAGCTTGGTCTTTATCTCCTTTGTGCAAAGGAATAATTATTGCCGTCTTAAGTTTGGAAAAACCCCATTTTGGAAGTCATTAAAGTAATAAGATGGTTTATTGTGCATTCCGGCAGGTTTGAGAACATTTTCATAGTAAGCCCATCAGTCCCAGATGAAGATTTGTTTTTAATGTCTTTAATTGTACTGCGAAGCTCAGCAAATGCTACAGGCGTAAAGAAGAAACTGTGTAAATTCATTAACATTAGAGAGATATAAAAGTGGATCATGAGAAGGAGTTATGGTGTTCATTAAATCTTTAGCCACATTTACAAAGTAATTATTTAGGTTCTCAGGTGAATTAGCGATTGTGCTAGGCGAAGAAGTCTTATTCCTTAAATCATTCACAATTAGCAACGTTACCGGATTTAGCCAGGCTCTCATTACAATAAATGTCCTTGGCATTTATAGTCTTGATGAGGATGAGCTATAAGCAGTGTCAATAGCGAAAAGGTATATTTTAGTATCTCTGGAGCTGTGGATGTCGTAATATGTAAATACGCGGCGGTAAAGTAGGGGGACTAGCGAGGGAATCGTCAATCGAAGCTAGAAGGATTTGTTTTGAAGGTATTAGGGTATTGGGAAAGCCCACCCTGATATTGTGATTAGATATTTAATGATAAAGGCGTTATGCCGTACTTTATCAAATGCCTTTCTGATGTCAAGAAACAAGGCACCTTTGTGAAAACGCTTGTTAAAACACTTTCTGAGGTCGGAGAAAAGTCGGAAAACTTAACTGCTCTAAAGCCGGATTATTTTTTTGGCTATTTTCCCTAGGCTAGAGAGGAGGCTAATCTGTATGTAGCTAGAATAATTTTTGCAAGGTTTTTCAGTATGTTAGGTGAGAGTTTTTTGAATGAAATATTGGAGATGTTATCTAATCCTGGGCCTCTTTGGAGATTGGAAATACTGATTAAATTTTGAATCTCGTCTACTGATCTACAGAAGTGATCGGCAAATAGGTTTACCTTGAGTTGAGAGCCAGAGATGGGGTCGTTGTTGTGAATTATATGGGTTATTAGTTTTTGGCTCCCTTTGTCAAGGCTCGAACCATTTTGTAAATGGAGTTGTCAGACAACTTTTAGCTGCTTCGTGTTGGTTGCCCAATCTTCACAGATTTTGTCAGAGATCATATTTTTAGTAGTTGAGTGAGAGCATTAGCCCTGAGTTTAAGAGTGGGATCACTCGTTCTATAAGACAGGTTCTTTAATTTTTTGTTCTACTTTACGAAGTTCCGAAGTTCAGGAGGAAAGTAGCCGTATTAGTGGTTTTAATGAGTTGTTATTGTATGTATGACATTGTTTATACCCTGTGAATTATTTAGGGCGGGGGGGGGGGGGGGGGGGTTTTTTGGGGGGGGGCCCTACATGGGTCCTCCCGGGGGGGGGGAGGGGGGGAGGGGGGGGGGGGGGGGGGGGGGGGGGGTCATTTTGTCAGGAGGTCACCATACTAGACTACTACCGGGAGATGATACGATGACAGCTCGGGTACGGCGTATAGAGTGGCGAGTCTGTTTGATCAGGAGGATGTCAAGGAGGTCTCAGTTCCAGATACGGGTAAAATCATTTGTTACCTATTCAACGATAGTACAAAACTCTGTGAATTCAGAAAAGTATTCAGAGGGTCAGTGAAATTCAATACATTTCCATGAAGAGAATAAACTCCTAAAAGAAATCTTACTATAGACTTGACTATAGATAATATAAGGTAAATACCATGGGTACCTTCTTGGCAATCAAACGAATAGTTGAAGTTTCTCAGGTTTACAGCTACAAAACTGAAGAAACAACTTATTGGAGGGTCTCCTACATAATTTTTGCGAAACACGCAAAATCACAGATTCTTATTGGCTATTAACATCGCTATAGGTACGTATAATTGTTATATTTACGTAGATTCAAAAGTATAAAAACCATAGTTATGTGTTCAAAAGTAACGCTTAATCACTTTAAATGATCCAGGGATGAGCAAGCTTCTACCTATTTATATAAGCCGAAAAATGATCCATATATTTATCCAATTCCGATATTATGACTCCAATAAATACTTGTTCTTATCGATGATGATTTATAATAAAAAAATAGTTTGCCGTAGGGATTAACTGATACAGAATTTAGTTTAGGCGGTTTTCAAATTTTTCGGATGAGATCATTTATTTTTTGATTAATATCGTTGTGAGAATTCAACTTGTGCAGTTCAAGATGAGCGACTCCGAAAACATTTCAACTAAGCAAAGGATTTTCCTCATCTCCCAAGGAATTTTTCAGTTTCTTTTAGCTGTGTTTGTAACATCTACAGTATGGCTTATGGCTTATAATAGGGACTGGACCCGAATGCATACCTGGCATGTTTTTCTAAGTACAGTTGGGGTAAGTTTTTTCACTTTATGCGCAAAATCTGGGTTACAGCCAAAAAATATCCTAATAAAAATCAGGTAACATTTAATCCTCCTTCCCATATCTACAATTATCTTATTTTTTTGAACTACAAACCCCGCAAAAAAAAACGCTGAATTCTGTTAATATTCATACTACGTCATCAAATTATGAGAAACCAAAATAGAACTGGCGAATTCTCATGTACTAAGGACCCGTTCATTTTGAAACAATTTCGGTTAGAAATGCTAATAAGCTGGGGTGGGGTTTGGACCAAATCAAAATTTCATTGTCCTGAAGTACCTGGGAAATGAGAATATTTTAAAATATTGTGCGCAGTCATTATGATTAATTTTTAACTTACAATATCCTGTAAAAAGAGTTGAGAAACTATAACTGACTAAAACAATTTTTATTCTAGTTTTCATTTCTGATGGCCGAGGCGGTTTCGTTATTAAATCCAGGAAACGTGTTTGTTCTTGGCTGCAACAAACTATCCAGAGGTTTCCTCCATGGTATATTGATGACGTTTGCTGCAATTGCCGTAATTGCGGGAGTCTCAATTAAGATTCAAGATAAAGCTGATAACAACCGGTCACATTTTACCACTATACATGCCATTACCGGTAAGTACTATAATAATTAATAAACTGAAGAACACCATGCAATAATTGGAAATAAGAACATTCTCAATGAGCATATTATATTAAAGGCATACACTATATTTATAGATTAACTTTCTGAAAATTGACATTAATTTGTAGTGTAATTGCATACAGAAAATCCAGAGATTCAGATCAAAGCGAAATTTCTATTTTAGTTTTCTTGACATATTATTTAAAGTTAATGTGCCGTCTAATATATTTGAGTAAACAATGTAGGGTATACAGTGTGTCTCGGAATTGAGGATTAATCCTTAAGGGCCTTAATCTTCCAATTGTTTTTAAGCAGTGGCTTGCAAACCAGCCCCTGCAGACCCTGCAGTGCGGGAGAGCCCCGGAGTATAAAGGGGTCCCGCAGGGGCCCCTTCTTATATTTGTCTTAAATAGCTTCGCCAAATTTTGAATTGAATTAACATTTATTAAAACTTTAATATATTTTAGTAATTATGTTTAAATTAACTTTTGTATAAAGTTAATTTAATTTTTGGCATGATAAACTGTAGCACATGTTTTAGGTGTATTTAAATAATTATCTATCTAAGTGCGAATTAGCTTAATTTTTTTAACTTATCTTTATTGAGTATTCTCGTTATCGCAAGAAATCCGGAGCATTTTAAGATCCTTTACACAAATAGAGCACTATGTAAAAACCGACCTCTCCTATTGGTCGATCCATCTCGTATTACAATGCGTCTTCGTGATATAATCAATTTGGGGGTGTTGGGGTGGTCGAGAGGTTTAGATGGCTGGGTCTCACCTGGATGGCCCGGGTTCAAACCCCGTTGCTTTTTCATTTATTTTTTTTAACAGTTTTTTTCTTGATTTTGGGTATGTCTTGGGTTAGTTTCCTTTTCTTGAGCCCCCGTAGCGAGCGAAGCGAGCGGAGGGCCATGCGAAGCGACCAATAGGAGAGGTCGATTTTTACATAGTGCTCTATTTGTGTAAAGGATCTTATAATATAAATCCGGACAACGCCAACGCCGACAACCGCGCCCGCGGGCAACTGTTGAAGTTGAGATGCAATAAGCACAAAATTTCGGGGTATCACCTATCGTCACCTGATTGTAATCCGATTCGTTTCAAATGGGTAATGGGTTGTTGTTTGATTTGACTGCTTACTTTTGGTCGCTCGGATAAAAATACCGTATTTCTCATTTTCTGGACTGATATAAGCGCTTATTTGGAGTTTATTGAATTTAGATTAGTTATTTTGGAAAGGTTTCTTGAAATTGTCAATAATGAGCAGTGTTCGAAAGCATGCAAGTGGTGCAAATAAAAGGAAAATGGCTGAAAAAAGGGAAGTCGAAAATAAGACCTTGTTCATGACTCCTAAATTAAAGGTAATGCTGGCTTTTTGGCGACAAATCTAATCCCTCATTTAGTGCGGCTTGGACTACAGGGACTGTTAGCGATTGGCAAGGACTCTCAAAAAAAATCTGCACTTGAGAAAGCAAGAATTTATTTGGAAGCATGTTTAGTATATTCAACATGGAAGGATAACAAAACCATTGATTCCTTCCTGAAAGATAATCGACATATTTTAAAAAACCTTTTGAAGAGGCTCATTGACATGACAAGAAGTATGTCAATTTGTAACTTACCATCTCGTGGACATCGAGATACTATTTCTGATTATCAAAATAAGTTGGAGCCAGATTCTTCAGAAGATGTATTTATGAATATTGTAAAACTTTTAGCAATATATGATCAAGTTCTTGAGATGCACTTCAATAATATGCAAAAGATTCGTAATCATTACCTAAGTAATAGGTCACAATATAAATTTATTGTCCTTACTTCTGATACAATTCAGAAAACTATAGTTAAATACATCAAAAAGAATCCGTTTGATTCCTCATTGTTGATACTACCCAAGATATTAGTAAGAAAGATCAGGTAAGTCTTGTGATCCACCCCATCAATACGAAGAGTAATAAGAAGTACAATGTGGCAGAATCCAGGACAGGATCTTTCTTAGGATTTTTCGAAATGACGGGACAATCAAATTCTTGCATTTTTTGAACAACAAGAAATTTCACTTAGCAAATGCAGAGGACAGGGGTATGATGGAGCCACAAGATATTTTCTGGTCTAGTTTTTGATATAATTAAACATCATATTCTACACGATACACATATAACGGTATGCTGATTTCTAGACTCGTTTTTGACTTACCCGCGCATCTACGTCACCCGGGAAAAAATGTTCCTTTTGAAGCTGTCATAGTTTATGAAATTAACTGAATTTTTAGATTTGTTTTGTGTTTATATATGTTATAGGATTATTTAAATCAAAAACTTATAGTATAATTATGCCGAACTGTGCTGTGGCTACTTGTAAGAACAATAATAGGACCACCAAAGGGAGTTATATTAAATATTTTCGTTTTCCTAAATATGTGTTAGCAAATCAGTGGATTCGTGCTTGTCGAAGAGAAGATGGAATTATCATAAAAGATGGTGAGTATCTTTAATTATGAAAGCTTTACTTTATTATTTATTATTTTTATTACATATTTCCACGATTTACATGATTTTTTATGGCAGTGGCACACACTCTAAAGGGAGATTCTATGGCTAGAGATGGATCCTAATTTCACGTACCGTACCGTGATTTTAGCTGTCGCTAATTCGACATTCGGGTGCTGCTGTGCCTTAGTTCCGTTCTTTAATAGTATATTATATACCTAGGTTGAGAAGTAAGCCATTATTTACCGAGCACTTTTATATCCTGAGGCGCGGAGCGCCGAAGGATATAATGTGCGAGGTTAATAATGGCCTTCTCAACCGAGGTATATATAGAATTTTTTTTACTACTAACACTGATATATTACCATATTTGATTCGATTTGATTTTTATATTAGTCATTTTCTACATATTTTTCAAATAGTTCGAAATATCAAGTAGCCTGGAAGTTCAGTTGTCTAACTGACAGATATCGTAACAAGAAGCGTTTTTTCGCGGGCTAACTACAATTAACCACGGCATACTACAGGATACTGCTTTGTTTTCACGAGGATTAATTTAATTGTGGTAAGTGAGGGGAAGTTTCGTGATGTCACTATTACATCATTTTTCAACTACGGCTTACTACAACTTACATACGTGACGAGGTGTGGTACTCGAGGTTTGATGGAGTCATGGCGGATTAATTTTGAAACGTTAAACATGTGAAATGTTTGTTTTTCCATTCTGAACAAGTTTGTAAATTATACGTTCATGAAATTCTTCTATAGAAGCCTCATACGGATCGGAATTTCTACACAAATGTGCCCCAAATGGGATTTGGGCAGCATAAAGTATCCTGAACATATTCATCGAAAAATACCATTAGTTTGCTTATCTCCAGAGGCCACCATTCTGTCATTAAAAATATGAGTAAACGTTCTGCACTGATCAAACTGATAATTTTCAAATAAATATGCAAAATATCTATATTCTTTTCTAGCAATGCAAGATCTAACTACGGTATTTTGGCGAAGACAGAAGCAGACAGTACAACTTGTGGTGGGGTGGCCGCTTGGCACTTACTTCAGTATTACTTGTAGTTAACCGTGGTTACTCGCCAAAAAACGCTAATAATCTCCTGACAGCTCCATACATACAAAGTACCTTCTTTCCATCTAAATTTTTACAAAATCGCATTATTAATAAGAATATTATGGGGAGTCATGAAAAGTGAGAGTCATACTGTATATAATTTTCTTACTAATAGCACTGATTCAATCCTTATCATTATTTGAATTGATTAGATTTTGAATTTAATCATTTCCTACTCATTTTTCAAATAATCCAAAATGACAACTAGTTGTCAAACTAACAAGTTTGACATTTTGACATTTTCCGTTTCCGTTTCATTATTGACCCAGGTTTTTTTTTAATATTATTATTTACCTAGGGTGAGAAATGTTACTTCTCATTTGAGGAATGGAGTAAATAATGGTGATTTTTCATGTTAGTAGTAAAAAAAACGTTCTTTTTAGATATACCACGATCAAGACGCGGTTCAGGGTCCAGCCAGACACTATGTGGTTAAAAAATATTTGCCAAAATTTAAATAAGGAAAAAAAATAAAGCAACATGTATTATTGAAGTGTGATTGAAGCGAAACTTCTTAACGCGCGCCGGGACGAATATTTACACACGCTCACATATGATGGTACCAGGGTGCTAAAATCGGTTAGGTTCTGTAGCGCTACAAAAGTTCATTGATTTGCGCACCTAATCGCGCCATGTCTTCGCGATGTAATCGTTCTGTTCCAACAGCTCTCGTGGCCGAGTGGTCTAGGTGGTTAGGTCTCGGTTCGGCGGCTCTATCGGCGGAGCGGCCCGGTCTGAGTTCGAACCCCGTTGCTTTTTAATTTTTTTTTAAGGTTAAGTTTCTATACAGTTTTATGAAGAATATTTTTTTTCATTTGGGCCTTTTCTTTTTGTTAATTGAGTGGTATATTTTAAAAAAACTACTTTTTAACGAAATCCGTTACGATATGTATATGATTTTATTGTGATATGTTTGTTAGCTTACAAGCAAAAAATATGGGATTTGCTCTATTACCTTGTCAAGACATAAGCGAAACTTTTATGAAGAATATATTTTTTTTCATTTAGGCCTTCCCTTTTTGTTAATTAGTATTATATTTAAAAAATGGTATATTTTAAAAAACTACTTTTTAACCAAATCCGGTACGATATGTAGGGGTCGTCATTTCCTTGACAACTTCTTGATTTTGTCTTGATCTTGTCTTGATTTCAAGACAAGATCATGACAAGAAATGATCCTTGTTTTTCAAGACAAGACAAGAAATTAGTTCTCAAGTCCAAGATTTCTTCGAAAGAAATCAACAAAATCTTGAAATTTCTTGAAAATATTTAAAAAAACTCATTTGTTTTGCTAGTTTATTGAAAAAAAAACAAAGCCCTGAAACATTTTTAATGGAATGATAAAAACATTATTATGTAAAAAATAACTTTTTTATTTTCAAAGATTTTTGGATATGTTATGGATTAAGGTATTGGGATCAAAAAGTACTTTGCAAACCGAGTCTACTTCAGTGGAAATGAAATAAATATGTAAACATGGGCAAAAAATATTTGAAACGGTTCAGAATATTGACTATTAAATAATGAGGTTCATACAAAGAAAATTAAAATTGTAGGTACTTTAAGTTTGGTAAAACTATATCTTGTGGGCTAAATTAAATTGAATAATTTTTGAATGCTTAATGACTTTTTATTTGCAAGGGATTTTTTTAATTAGTTTTGGATATGTTATGGGCTAAGATATTAGAATCAAAAAGAACTTTGCTCTGCTAATCTGCTTCAGTGGCATGGCGTACAGAATATTTGAATTTACGTAATTTTTTTAAATTAAGAAAAAATTAATTTATGAAGGAATGAACTAGAAAACAATACTATCATGACCGCGTGCCTCTCGATTCTACGCATCAAGTATAAACATCACATCAACCAATCTCATCCCGACTTTTTTACTTAGTTCTCAAATGTTGAAATAATACTTAAATAACCATTTATACATTTAAATTATTTTCTAGAGTAAAACTATGTATAATATATCAATTATAATTAGTAATATAAATATGGAATGAAAATGCTTTTATTCTTTAGTTAACACACGTACACGTATAATTAGGAACGTACCTATTATCGAAAATGTCCTTTAAAATCCCCCAAAACTGCGAATATTGCATTTCAAAACATATGTTCTATACACGCTTACATAGCAGAATCGAAAGCGTCGTTCCCGGGTGACGTCACACGTTTATGTGTGGGTGGTTCTGCCTGCGCAAGAGCATACCGTTATATGTGTATCGTGATATTCTAATAAAAAGAAAATTATATGCTTTTTACTTTCCAGGTAAATACTCTGGACTACAGGTTTTAATTACAAAAAAGGCAGTCTAATGGCGACTATATACACTGCACTGCACATAGCCTGAATTTAATTTTAATTGGCTCAGTAAATAACATTATCGAAATTAGGAATTTTTTGACTCGATTCAGTGTCTATATGTGTTTTTTAGCGAAAGTCTACCACGCTGGCAAAGTCTGAATAGTGAAATAAAAGATAGCGGCACTGTTAAATTAACTCTAAAAAAACTTTGTCCTACAAGATGGTCATAAAGAGCCGATAGTATAACTATTTAGCTGTCGTGAAGTGCTTGTTAAACTTGTCTGTGGTAGTAAAGAGAAAGTCTAATAGAGATTTGGCGAAAGCACTACTAAAGAAAATAGAAAATTTAGAGTTTATCTTTTTAGTTACATTTTAAGGTAAAGTTTTTGAATACGTAAATTTATTTCAAGGACTTTACAGAGCACTGAAATCGATGTTGGTCAAGCAACAGATTTAATTGCTAGTGTTCCCGTTAAGCTACAAAATATTCGAGACAATTATGAAGATGTGTTTGAATGTCCGTAGCGACCGCAAAAAAAATGGAATATAGAGACGAACTTAGAAAGTAAGAGAACTAAAAAAAAAAAAACAAAAAAAAATGTTGAGATGGCTGTTGATGAGCCTATTGAAAATCGTACCAAATATTTAAAGATATCGGCATTTTACGCATCTCTGGATATAATATTAGTACAATTTGAAAAGAGATACGAGGTATTCAAAAATAATTATTCAAATTTTGAAATTTTAGAACCACAAGTATTCCTTCAAGCTGAAGACTGTGAAATTATAAGTAAAGCTAAAAAATTAGCAGACAAATACTCTGACGATTTAACACCGAATTTAGCTAGTGAACTAATATACGAACAAAAAACTTACTTGAAAATCAATTAAAAGAAAAGAATTTGCAGACTTATCTTTGACAAAAATTAATTACTGATCAGTAGCATACCTGACTCGTGTACAGGATTTCAATTATTTTTAGTTCTCCAAGTTACATCAGTCCAATCTGAGAGGACTTTCTCAAAGTTTAAATCAATAAAAAAACTTTGTTAGATCAACGATGGGTCAAAGCCGTCTTAGCTCCGTGGCAATGATTTCTGTAGAACACGAAAGAGCAAAACATGTAGATTGGACGCAGTAGAAGATAGATTCTTGTCTACACGTTGTAAACGTAGAACGTGGAAGTTGTAGATAGATTAAATCAATCAATATTACTAACTTCCTTTTTTTGCAACTACAATCTATGATTTTTATGTATTTTGTTTATAACACAATTCTTATTTTTTATAGATTAAGAAATACAAATATGTATTATATAAACATGTTTTTTCCTGTTTTTTTTTTAATTCTATAGTATGAAAAAAAATTGCGGGGGGGGGGGGGGGGGGGGGAGTTTAGGAAAGTTTTGCGCGCCACTGTTTTTAAGACAAAATATGTCATATTAATGTAGGTCCGCAACCTGTTTATTTTTAAGATACAGGGTGTTGAAAATTCATAAAAAATAAATGATTTCTCCCCAATATCTTTGAAACCGCTTTAGATATCAACCTGTTACTACTAGCTAGGCATGAAAACAAAAGTTGTTCTATTTCTACCAGTGGCGCCCAATATTATTTTCATTTTATCTCTTAGTAAAAAAAGGTATTTATTTGCATGTCGCTATGCGGCTATACCTGCTAACTCCTCATTTTGACAATTTTTGAAGCGACAACTTCTGCACAAAAACCCTGGGTAGCGAACAAAATTGAGCCATCACGCGTGAAGCTCGTTTTTGTAACGCTCATTCGGCTAAAGTTGGCTCGAGTAGACTATTGAAGTGACTGGGTAGTGAACGGACTAAGCCCTCAGGCTTGTCTATTTTATATATTTGACATTTTTATCAAAAGGAGTTCAGTTACGAGGTCGGGGATGGCAAAAATGGGAAGAAAAAATACGTTACGGAAAAAAAATTGTTTTTTTGAAAAATGGGAAAAAATTTAAAAAAAACGTAAAAAAAATGATCGTTTAGTTAATAAAAGTATTATAAAACGAAACAAGAAAAAAAAATTAATAAAAAAATCAAAAACAAAGGATTGTTCGGAAAGTTAATAAGAGTATTATAAAACTAAATAAGAAAAAGAATTAATTAAAATAAATCTAGAGAAACGCGGTTTTCAACGAAGAAAAAGTTGAAAAAGAGGGAAAAAAAAATTAAAAAGTGTCGAAACCGGGGGCAAAAAAAGAGCCTCAAAAACAATAAAAATTCAATTCCTAATATCTCTTTCACAAGATTCACTTCAGTTGTGTGCTTATAAGGGTGAGGCACATAATTTTTTTATTTACTTAAAGGGAAAACAAAAATCTTAATTCGAGGGAAACAAACGGTATTTTATTAATTTGCTTTTTTATTTGCTTAGATGCCCAAATGGCAATCCATTTTGTTGCAAATTCCAATCTGACATTTTGAAACACTTCTCTTGGAATAGATTTACATTCTAAAATATTACGTTGCCGGTGATCTTCTATGGAAGCAGGTTGTGTTTCAAATTCAACAGTTTTTAAATGGTCAAGCGGTGTTTTAGACGGGAGATCTAGCCGACCATTCTATTGATCCTCTCCATCCGACCTACTGACATGGAAAAGCGTCATTCAGAAATTGCCTGCAGGAAGAACATAATGTGGTGGTGCTATATTTTATTGATAATGTATCAAATTTTCATTTAGGTTGCTGGGCGCAATACTTTCACCAACGCTGTTCCTCATCTATATTAATGACCTGCTGATCGAAACGAATAATCCTGTTTATAGTTTTGCAGATGACAGTACCCTTTTCTCCAACTTTAGATCAGAAAAACCCTTACCAGCAACTGAGACTCATCACCGCAGACAGGAGCAGATTACAGCAATTAATCAAGATCTGGAGAAAGTTCAAACTTGGGGCGACCGAAATTTGGTCCAGTTGAATGCAGCAAAAACCCAAGCAGCAACTTTTACCAAGAGGGCCAATACAGCGGGCCCTGACATCATTATGGCAGGATCGACCATTTCTTCATCCTCGTCAATCGGACTGCTGATGCTGGCTGTCTCGGTCAACAGTAATATGTCCTGGAATGACCATGTTGCTAACATCGTGGTGCGCTATTTCGCAATAAAAAACTCTATACACGCAAATAAAATCGTGCTTAGAATATTGCTCACATATCTGGGGTGCCGCACCAAAGCACACCCTAAAGCTGCTGGATTCCATTCAGAAGAGAGCTGTGCGTCTCGTCGGCGACCCGGAGTTGACCTGAAATCTGGATAGTCTGGAAACACTTAGAACATCGCTTTACAAGAACTCCATTGTCTGGCGCACTGCATCACTGTGGAACTCACTCCCAGGACATCTGTTTCCCACTAATTACAACCTACAACTATTCAAGAACCGTGTCAATCAACATCTTCGCACACACACCGCTCGTCGAGCGCCATAGGACTCCCTTTAGTGTGTGTGCCACTGCCATAAAAAAATGGGCTTTCTTTCCGAACTTACTTTCCGTTTATTAGAGACTTTCTTCACATCCTTTCTTTCCGCGGAGCAAGCAGCTTCGCCACACAATTTATTTCCGATGAATAGTTTTCTACCAGACCGTTGACTCTGCTGCGCAGATATGGATGTTCCCGAGGATGTTCCAGTACTACTGCATTTCGATGTTTGTGCTCTGACCGTTAGCTTTTCATCAATATCTAACTGATTTTCTAGTTCTTAAACAATGAGAGGTTGAATAGTGGTGTCTAACATTTCCACGTAAATATCATAATTGAGGTTGGCATTAATAAATATTGGCCCCATGACAGTATCACTTAATATTCCCGGCCAGACAGTTATTTTTTGTGGGAACTCTGTGTCTTCCCTCAACAAATACGGATTTTCGTCACTCCAGTATCTACAGTTGTGTTTGTTCACTGCAGAACCATTTAAAGGAAACGAGCATTCGTTGCTAGAACACATATTTTTCAACCACTGGGGAGTAACATACAACATTTCTGTTATTTCCTCGCAAAATTGGATCCTCCGATCAGGGTCGTCCTCAAGTAACCCCTGGAGAATTTGCATTTTGTTCGGGTGAAAATGATTAAGTTTAAGTACCTGACGAATAGCTTCATGAGAAATGTCTGTACAGTCGCTCGACCTTGGCGTAGAGACATTGTAGGATTCATAGGAAAATGTCTTAACACTTCCACTTGTGCCGCTTCATTGTCGATACTCTTCGATTATTATTAGATAATGCAGATCTATTCCAAGAGAAGTGTTTCAAAATGTCAGAATTGGATTTGACTTTTGTTTACAACAAAATGGAATGCATTTTGAGCATCCAATCAATAAAATAGCATTTAATAAACTGCAGTTTGTTTTACTCGAATTATGATTTTTGTTTTCCCTTGTATTAAATTTAAAAAAAATGGTGCGCATATGGATACCATTCAATGAGACATTTGATCTAAGGTATCACAAAAGAGGTGATGTCATTTAAAATTAAAAAAATTGGATGTGAGACGCCTAGGGGGTGACCCACCCCTTGACCGACGTATGGTGGTACTTGTATAGCATTTGTGACAAACTACAATCTTTCAACTATTTTATTTTTCGAGATATTTGAATTCAAATCTTTTATATTGACACCCTGTATGTATTCTATCAGTAATGCATAAATTGTTCTGTTCTTTTCCAGGTCTTACAGCATATTTATTAACGATCATCTCATTCATTGGAGGTCTTTTAGTGACGTTTGGGAAACTATTGTACAAAAGATGTGGAATTAGGCCAGTGTTAATTAAAAACTGCCACGTCTTCTTCGGAATAGCTGCTTATGTTTTAGGGACAGTGTCTTTATGTTATGGACTTCGAAATTACTTTAGCGAAGCATCCTATACTACTAACACAGGTTTTATTACTATTCTAGGAATTTACGCCAGTCTTAATTTGCTTGGACCTATAAAAACCTTGTTTAAGGCTTAATAATTTTACTATTAAATATATTGATTTGTTATAACAGTGTGAAACCATACATACATTTTTTAACTTGGCATGTTTAATGCACAATTTTTTCAACTGAAGACACATATTTTCACATGCGTAAGTATATATTCTACTCCACTAGAAACAGTAGAAATGTTGTTACCTTATTTCACACAGTGATGCCAGGTCTCATGCTTTTGCATGAGATCTCATGTTTTTGAAAAATATCTCATGTTATCATTATTTCGTCGCAAAATCTCATGCTTTTTAGCTTATGGTGGTAAAAATAAATTATTCTTAAAAATTACTTGGAGATTCACTATAAACTGTACATAACAAAGTATAAAGGAATTCGGCTAACGCCACAAGAAAGGTGTTGCCAAATCCCCTTAAAGATTCTGTTTTTGAAAAGATGGAATTTATGGATCCAGAAACCGTTAAATCGCGAAAAATCAGATCTATTGGTCATGTTTCTAAATTATTTCCAAATTTACTTGAAGTTGATATACAAACAATTGACAATGAATGGTGGGCACTAAGAAATTTTGAAATCGATTTTATGACCGCTTATCATGAAATATGTGAATTTTGGAAATATATTGCATCAATAAAATCTCCAGATAATAGTCGACCACGTTTTCCAGACCTAACAAAATTTGTTTTTAATTTACTTACTTTGCCAGTTTCAAGTGCAAATGTGGAAAGAATATTTTCTGCTGTAAATATAAATAAAACTAAGCAAAGAAATAGATTAAAAACTTCTACCGTCGCAGCAATACTCCATACAAAAGGTCTGGTAAATAAAAATAATTCTGTATGTTCAAATTTCCCCATATCAAAAGAAATGATCAGAAACCTTAACCAACATATATATGATTCAGACTCTGATTAACATTTTTTTTATTTATTTTACAAGGATTTTACTTTATCAGATGATTAACTTTTTAAGTACTTTTATGTTTTTGTTCCTTTTAGTCTTTGAATACATTTTTTTTAAATACTATTTTAACTGTGTTTTAATAATTTCATCTTATTAATGTGCTAAATTTAGCAATTTCTTTCTAAATTGCTTTTCCAATAGATTCAAAGCTTGTACCAAAATCTACAATGTTGTCATTCTTGAAGTTACAGCGACTATCGCGCCATCTCATGCTTTTTTTTTTCAATCTCATGCTTTCTCGAAATATTTCTCATGCAATATTTCTGTGGGACCTGGCAACACTGATTTCACAGTCAGCGACCAGATCTGATACTGGCCAGCACTGCGTTAAAATTTTTAACGTTCTCCCGATCACCATACGTGAGTTAGAACTTAAAATGTTTAGAATATAAATAAAAAAAATTCTTCATTTCCAACGCGTTTTGCCCACATACCTAGAAAAACAAGAGACCCAATGTTTCATTCATAAAACTCTTGGAAAGACGATCTGTTATTGTTACAATGCTATTATTGAAAATGGCTAACGGGAAGGAGAGAGAAAGATATATTCCGGCCCCTAATGGCCACAAAGTTCAGCGTTTGGCCTCAGACTCGCCAGTGGCGTACCGATATAAGGAACGTGTGAAAAAATATTATAATAAAACATAATTTTGTGACTTTGGTTTGTTTGTTAAAACAGCTTTAGGTCCATAGATCATTATTTTTAAGGAGTTGATATAGTATGAAAGGGTGCTTCACCCTTATTTATTATTTAAAAAAAATCATGAACTCTTAACGGTTGAAAAAAGTAGGTAACAATAAAATAGTTGTTTACTACCTACAATATTTGTTTTGATTGAAAATGCATAATATAATGGTATTATTGACGTAAGCCTGAAAGTAGACAATGTTGAGTTTAAAAGAAAAACTGCAATTTCGGACTTTAATTGTCTAATTTATTTCACGAAAGGATGCTTTAAACCTGAGTAAATCACTGTCCGATATCAATGTTTGATAACGGTTGGTGATTTACTACGGACCGAGGCATCGTGTTTTTAAATAAATTGATAGTTGATAGGAACAATAAAAATGCGAAACTGCTTTTAAGTCGAATAATCCGCTAATTTAAACATCTGTACAATAGATATTTTACCGACTACGAATAATCATCAAAAACTTATACAGAGGGATAAAAATAATCCAATCAATCAATGTAATAATCAGGCACATACAGGCGATTCAGTCACTTTGTCTAAAATGATGGCAGAATTAGAAATTTTGTGTACATATATCGAAACAGTTTGGATTATAATTATTGCAATTGCAAATTTTTAAATAAATAAGTAAGTATAGTTTAATCTTAAGTTTAATATTTTAATATAAATGCATAACGTAATATCAAATTTTACCATAAAATGAAATGACTAAGTCGTTTACAAAAAATAAGAAACTGTCATGCAACCTAAAATGATATACACAATACCTGATCGACAAAAACCGAGGCAGAAGCAAAAACCCAAACCTTTCCTTATTTTTCCATAGAAAATATACATTATATACCATGAGATTATGAATTTTACCTATAAAGTGCTACTTTTAATTATTTATCTATAATAATATAACAATAATAAAAATAAATATTAATATTATGGCCGAATTCACCAAACTTATTTCCAAATGCTTTATAGCTTATTCTTAATTAATAAAAAGTTAAAAGTGTTTTTAAATAAGGGCGTTTATTCAATTTACGAAATTTTGTTTGTTTAATTTTTAAGAACAACCTTAAAAAATTTCCAGAATTAAAATTAAAGGATTAGGGAAAAATAGATACTAACGCTCCTTCATCACCAAGTTTTCAAATTAATTTTAAAACACGCATCTTTGGAACCACAAAACGCGAGATTAAGTCTTTACACTACAGCAAGACAGGAATTGGGACCCCAAAAACAAAAACCTTCTGGTTAAAAAAAAACAAGGGATTGATTACAATCTGCATAGGAAATAACTTGAATTTTGCGAATTACGTACCTACTAAGCACTAATAAATAGCAGCTAGGAATTAAAAATTAGGAAGTTGAGTAATCCCGACTTATATGTTTGAATCACAATTTTCCAGGCATAAAAAACAACATCATAACCGTACTTACCGGTGGAAAGATAAATCCTTCTTTAGATTAGATGGTCCACTTTTATACATCTATGCAACATGTTTGTTTATTAAAAGCGTAAAAGCCATAGTATTTTTACAAAAATCACAATACAAAAATACACCAAAATAGTCGCTAAAGCACTCGAGAGCTCGAAAGCAACATATTCGCAATTGACTCGATAAATGCAAACCATTCGCTGAAACAGAGCATGGAGATCGGTGAACAGAGCTGGCTGAAATTAAGAATCCTAGTAAAGGTCGTAAAATAAAAATGAAATGTTGCCAGAGTGCTATTATATAATAGAAATAAAGAAGGAAACTCTAATATAATTTTCAGTTACCTAATAGTTTACACTAGCCCGTCTAAAACGGTTTTATGAAATCCATATTTTCGAAAACGCATGTATAAACACTTCTTACTTCTTTAAACGTTTTGGGAGATTTAAGGTTTGTTCCAACCGACTAGAAAACCGTACGAGGGACCGTCATTTACAGTTGTCAATATCACTTTTGAAGGTGATAAATAACTTGTCATGTTGAGAAACGAATTATACCACTGCAAATTACCGTCCTGTGTACGGTTTTCATGGTCAGTTGGAACAGACCTATAATGTGCAGCATTTTAAGATCCTTTAGAGGCGTAGCCGACTGTATCAAAATCGGCTTCTCCTATTGGTCGATCCGCTAATCGGAAACAAACCAGGTGCTAACCCAATCTAATCCAAGACATTCCCAAAATCAAGAAAAAGAACTGTTTAGAAACATAATCTTAAAAAAAAATCAAAAACAGCAACGGAGTTCGAACCCGTGCCTTCCAGGTGGGACCCAACTATCTAAATCTCTACACCACGAGAGCTCTTGCGACAAACTGATTGCAGATTGCATCACGAAGACATATTTTTACGAATGTGGAGCATTTAAAGATCCTTTACACAAATAGTGCACTATGTAAAAATCGACCTCTCCTATTGGTCGATCCATCTCGTATTACGATATGTCTGCGTGATGCAATCGATTTCCGTCAAAAGCTCTCGTGGTGTAGAGGTTTATACAGCTGGGTTTCACCTGGACGGCCTAGGTTCGAACCCCGTTTCCATTTTTTATTTTTTTTTTAAGATTATGTTTCTAAACAGTTTTTTCTTGATTTTGGGCATGTCTTGGGTTAGTTTGGGTTAGCACCTGGTTAGTTTCCTTTTCTAGAGCCCCGTAGCGAGCGAAGCGAGCGGAGGGCCATGCGGATCGACCAATAGGAAAGGCCGATTTTTATATAGTGCACTATTTGTGTAAAGGATCTTATATGCGAATGTGGATTACCTTGCCGAAAAACGGATTTCGGGACCGTGTAAACACTAAACCGTTTCCATGATCAGTGCTGCCAACAATGTTACGTTTTCCGTTTTCGTACCAATAGTACCGAATTTACTAACGCCAAATAGTATACCCATAGGAAAGATTTAATATAAAACTCCATATTTGCAGAATAAATCTCACATGAATTATTAAAATAATAAATCAACAAAACCTGGTTATAGGTTAATGAAGGTTAATGTAGTATTATTATTAAATTAAATTGGCAATGCTCCAATCAGCTGTTTTAAATTCGCTTTGAATAGCCGCAAATAAACACTCGTTCTTATGCGCATTTGTCATAAACCGGTTTGGATTAAAAACGAATTAAAGCTGCATTTACATTCAATTTAAAGTCAAATTCAAGCTGAAATTGGCCTGCTTGTCATATGGTGACAGCACGTAGCATTTACATTGGACAAAATTCGAAGTTGACTTTGAAGTGCCTGCTTGCCAAATCCAAGCAGAAAATAAATTTGTAGGTTAGATTATTTTTGTTTAGGATAGGTCTAATTTGTCTATAGGTTAGGTAAATTTCAAATTTGTGTTATAATAAATTAACATTTGTATCAAACAATTCGCACACATGTAAAATGGACTTTGAAGGGCCCCACTTTGATGAAATTGATTATTTTTAAGGCACTGGTGATATGGTGCTAGTAGAAAAAGTTCTGTGCATTTTTCGAGCGCAAAGCAAGATTGCCGTTTTCGAAAGATTACTGCGCTCCGCTAGGCGTCGCGCAGTAACATTCTTTCTCAAGCGGCAATCCGTTACTTTGCGCTCTAAATACACAAAAAACTATTTTCTACAGCCGCGCGCAAAATAACTAATTACTCAATTGAAATGAAATCGCAAAATCGACGAATGCCGTGGATCCTTATTTTGCGCTCTAGCGCGAACATGGAAAAGAAAATTCTCACTTTTTCCGTCGAGTGTGCTATGAATGGTCATGGAAACTGAAGATAAATAAATGACAGTCGTGCGTTTGTTACAGTTTGTTGCTGGCAATCCTGTTCTAACTATGCTTGAAGCCAGAATATAATATGTCAAAACTGACAGTCATTTGCAAATTTCAAAATAAGTATACAGAAAAACTTGCATTTAATTTTAAAAAATGCAGTTCTGTGTGTTTTTCGAGCGCAAAGTAAGATTGCCCTTTTCGAAAGATTACTACAAATCAATGGTGGATCCTTATTTTGCGCTCTTAGCGCGAATATGGAAAAGAAAATTCTCACTTTTTCCGTCGAGTATGATACGAATAGTCATGGTAATCGAAAATAAATAAATGACAGTCGTGCCTTTATTATAGTTGTTGCTGGCACTCCTTTCGCCCGAATAATATGTCAAAACTGAGAGTCCTTTGCAAATTTCAGAATAAGTATAGAGAAAAATGTGCATTTAATTTTGAAAAATGGAGCTGTAGAAAAAGTTCTGTGTGTTTTTCGAGCGCAAAGTAAGATTGCTGTTTCCGAAAGATCACTGCGCGACGCGTAGCGGAGCGCAGTAATCGGCAATCCCTTACTTTGCGCTCTAAATACACAAATAGTATATTATTTTATATGGAGGAAAAGTGATACTTTTCATGGCGCGCTCATTAGGTAGGCCCGGACTCCAAAATTTGAACTCGTACTCTTGTGATTATGAACGAAAGTAATTATTTCACCAAATATTCGGTAGAGTAGTCTTGCCGATTGTGAAATGGGCCAGTTAGCATAGTGAAACAAACAACAACAATAAGTATAATAATTATACTTACTTGAAATAGGAAATACCGGGTATTTTGCCTCTATACTGCTACAAAACACAACCATACACTTTCGGAATTGTTCAATTAAAACGAAAAAAGTAAAGTATTCGAATTATCAACACAAAACGCCTCGCCGTCGGCGTCAACACGAAAACACGTCAAAGACAAAAGCTAAGTTTGGTCCTGATCGACGCCTGCTGAGACGGCAAGTGTGTTAGTGCGCATGACGAAACGGGACCTTCTTTGTTTACGTTTTTCGATTTTGCGTCGATTTTGTCATGCGCAGAAACTCGTTTTTTCACCCATAGGTTGCCACTTTTGAATAGTGCAACGGGCGGCTATTGCTTATCCACTCCTATACAAATCAATGGTGGACCCTTATTTTGCGCTCTAGGTCGAACATGGAAAAGAAAATTCTCACATTTCCGTCGAGTATGATCCGAATAGTCATGGTAATCGAAAATAAATAAATGACAGTCGTGCCTTTATTATAGTTGTTGCTGGTACTCCTGTTGTAGATATGCCCGAATAATATGTCAAAACTGAGAGTCCTTTGCAAATTTCAGAATAAGTATAGAGAAAAATGTGCATTTAATTTTGAAAATTGGGGCTGTAGAAAAAGTTCTGTGTGTTTTTCGAGCGCAAAGTAAGATTGCCGTTTCCGAAAGTTCAGTAATCTTTCTCAAGCGGCAATCCATTACTTTACGCTCTAAATACACAAATAACTATTAATCTCATCAATCAATCATTATTCTTATGCTCAAAAGCTCAAAGCCTAATGAAATTGACGAGAATCGAGAGATGTGTATTTTTCTGAAAAATGGGTCACGTTGGATCACACTCTATTAGCGCCGATAAAGTCCCTAGAACCGAAGAAATCGAGAAGAGAGTTCGATGGGGAATTTAGAAGAGAAAAGACCAAATGCTTCTCGGAAAATGATTATTTAAAAAACGAGATTACTTGACGAGAATCTACGTAAAACCCCGTACAGTACAAGAAGGCACTTTAGAAAAGATGATGACTTTTATACAGGGTGAGCTGAGCTAGTTGAATTTAAACTTTTCGCCATTTTGCGTTTTGACACTTGAAACAAAACACACAAAATTTATAACTTATTCAGTGCTTGTCTTGTCCTCTTTGCCAGCTTTGACTACTGTTGGGGAAACACCCCAAAGTGTGTATTAATTATCGTTTTTCACCGTATATTTTGGTGACAACACTCTGTATGTCCGTAGTATGAATGAGCCATAATTAAACTACGAATAGATTTATTTATATTATGAAATAATAGCTGGAAAGTAAATTGTCACTACGTCAAGGAAATCGTTATTAATCGTTCTCAATATATCTTTGTCTCATACTACCGTCAATGTTGTGCAAACAACAATTAATGTGTCAAATAAAGAAATAACATGTTTCTACCTTTTCAAATGCATCCGCATCCGCGCAATTTCTCGCTCTATTCTCCCTGTCGCGCCAGTAGGAAAAATTTGATTTTTAGTGCCTTACAAACACTCACCCGTGTAGTGATGACTGGACCAGGCATCGCTCTGCTTGAGTTTGGCGCCAAGAACATTTTTTTAACATATATTTATTTGATTGATTACAGTGGTAACTTAACTACATTGCTAACATTAGGCATGGTACAGAGCTTCATACTGCTGTTAAGCCGGGCAATGTTCATGCATTGCCAGTGGCCAGCAGTTGGAATCATCCATAGGGGGTCGTTGTTTAACCTACTTAATAGCTAGGAATGTGGAACTGTTCGTCATGTGCTAACTTTCCATGGGTTGCCCCTTCAAAGTATTCATAATGCTATATTGGCACAAAGCCTACAATTTTGACGAAAATGCTGCAGAATTTATACATAACAGGTTATTGCGTAGGGAAAACTACATGAAAAACCCTACTGCAGCTGTTCTTTAGAACAGGAGGTCATAAAGCTACAATTTACTTATATATATACAACATGAATATTGACAGAACAATTAAAACTATGTACAAAGGGTGTGGGGGCTTAACCATGTTAAGTCAATTCAAGTATAAAATAATGGTATCAGGTAGTATAAGCGAGTACCGCGGTACCGGCTGCGGATAAACGGATGCTTCGGTGACTTAGAATCATATGCGTTGTAACGTTGTCTAGAGCATATTTATATGCCGACCAGCTCCTTTAGCAGGCCCCGCCACGCGTTCCTAACGCCGTGGTTTGGCCTGTGCTCCTGATACTTGGAGCTGCTTTGCATAAATAAACATGCGTTAAAAGGGTGGTTTAAGGGCTAATTGTGCAAGTGGCATTCCTTAAATCGATTCCTGAAGGATCCACCCAGTTGTAGCTCTGTTTGACGCCAAGATATTATAAGCGTCTGGGTGCACCGGAATGGATTTCATGATTCATTGCCATATTACCCATATATTTATATATGATATTACCACACTTCACGCATGGGCATGTGTAATGCTTGTAAAGTTTTTCTGCACGCAAGGCTTTAAATTTTCGGTCAATTGCTTTCAAAGCCTGGTGGTCTAGTGGTTAGATGGCCGTGCTTGTGATACGACGGCGCTGGTTCGATTCCTGTCAAAGCCGACAGATGTTTTTATTTAGGTTATGTTTGTTCCGTTTTTAAACTTGGGTTAGGCTTTTTCGGTTGCGCCCCCGGAGCGAGCAAAGCGAGCGGAGGCCCATGCGTGAAGTAAAATAATATAGTGAACTTTTCATAGGAACCATATGATATAAATGCGTGAAGTATCGCAATATGTCAATGAATAATGAAATCATGAAAACCGTTCCGTGTACCCCGACCCTTGCCAAGATATATAGTCGTTTTCTCCTTTTGTTTGCACAGATATTTAGAAAATATCTGCTGTACTCTGTTCTCCTTGTCCAAGCTTGGATAATAAGGAACTCTTTTGGGCGTTTTAACGCATTTTCTCGAGACATACAACTCGTAGTCTCTCCTGTTGATGAAGATTGAAGAAGGTAAAATGGCGGTTGGAAAATTGTGGTTCGAATCAAATGTTCACTATGTGTGTGTGTATCGTGGCAGATTCGACTTTATTGCTTTAGGCGGGTATCCCCTTCCCCAAGAGGCTGCGACTCTGTGGACGGCAGCTGCTGAGTAGGCTATCGGTATCAGTAGAACAACCAGATAAATGCGGCCCAATATAGGGGGAGACAAAGTCTGTCAGGTCCACCGATCTCCATGGATAAGCACAAAGCGATCCAAATTATACTGATTCATGCGCCTTCAGATGTAAACAAAAGAAGGTAATTCTGAGACTGCTCAGTTTCAATTAGCTGGTTATCGGTCGATTCCACGTGCTTCATCACCGCATGGCCGCGAATAAGCGACAGGTTCGGATTTGAAGAATTTGGAAACATATTTTTGCCGTTGTATATATTACCAAAAATTTAAAAGCAAGTTGATAGATATATATTTAACACAAAAATTGCAAGCCATTGGTTTTTAAAAGAAATAGAATAGACCAACCGATAAAATATACAACTTTTGCTATTTTTTTCCGAATCTTGCTTTGTTTTGGAGACAAAAAAAATAAAAACTATTTGTTTTCTCGTCCCTGGGCGACACAAAAACCAATTAAAAAATGTAAAAATATGACAGTAAGTATATAATTATGTTTAAGGAATAAATCATTGATAGGTATGCAAAAAAATACTACCAAATATTTTTACATACTTTATGTTGGGCATGGATAATTAAAGCTCCCCCCACGGATTATTTCTATATTATTGAACCCATATATGTAGTATGTAAAACAATTTTTAAAATAGCAGAAACAAGTATGGGGAACAATTACCCATTTAAGGATCTAAAAAAAACTGTTTAGAGCATCAAAGCTCCTCAACAAAGTAAATTAAAATCCATCCTACCTATAAGAAGACTCTTTTAATACAAAATGATAAAACTGAATAAACTCACTGCTATTTATGCATCGTGACAGTAAATAAACCCTTTTTAAGATATTATTCCCATATTTTGTATGTAATGCTGCAGTTATCTTTAAAAGAAAATGATACTTACTTAAAATTAGAAATCCCTGGTATTCTACCCTTATTTTGGCAACACCAAATCAAACACCGTTGAGTATTTTCTTTGACCTTGGCAGTTGACGCCATTGTCTTTTAAGGTCTTTTGTCTTTAAATCATATTCCTAACGTCTACACCAACTTATACACTAACAAAATACACTAATAACGAACTATTATAATAATAAACTAAACTAGATGTCCAGGAGTCAATTAGTTATTTTCAACGAAAACGATAATATAAACCACTCAGACGCACGTACGTACTTCAATAAGTGAACGAAATGAAACGCCGAAACCCATTACGGCAAACACAGAAAAAAGAATTATTTCAAGCGCAAGCAACAAGCAAGGTCAGAGAAATTTGATAATATTTTTGATTACCGAACTGTAAAAGCTTTATGAGCTGATTTCGTTCTGTCGCTTCTCGGTGTTTGTGCGCATGAGTAAAATTATCCTATTTTCAGTTCTGTCCGACGCAGAACCCGTTTTTTCCCCATGATTGGTACGATTTTTCCAGTGCTGCCAATTTGTGAGTAATTTCAAATCGTGTGAGCGAAATTGTGAGTAATGCCATTTTGTAAGTAAAATGTGAGTAATCGACTGGTAATTTTTCTTCAATATTTTGACTTCGTCAGATGGAAAATATGAAAAAGTATTTGGCCTTACGTCATTCATTGTCTTTTTCCTATATAAACAAAGCGTCATTCTTAGTAAGTAGCATATTAGTTTATATATATATGGTAAGTAGTTATTTTCGGTTGTTAGTGTTGTTGTTGGTAAATAGAGGGTGCTAGTTGTTGCGCCAGATAGAGGATCCTGCCGGGCAGCTTTGGATGATGGCGCTAGTAATAATAGAGGGCGTAAATGGTCGCGGAATTTCGGCATTTTTACGGGGATTTACCAAGTTTTATACCTTATCTTTGTGAACTCTCTAAATGCCGGTTTTCTTTGTTCTTTCTCAGCTATCAGCTCAATCGTCTGACTTCTGTTCTGTTATAGTGAAAAGGTGGCAACTATAGCTAGCACCGCAGCGCAATTACGGGCGTAAATTGGACGATTTTTATTTTATTAGTATTTTTTGCCTAAAAGCCTTCCTAGTTATGACGTCATGCATTAATGTTGACATTAGGCGCGTGGGTCACTTCCTCACTTAGTTCCCCAAAACAAATAAAGGAAGCGGAGTATTTTTTTTTTCTTAAACAAATAGGCATTTTAGTATTGAAATTGTGAGTAATTGGAAGTAATCGGGCATTTAAAGGATTGTGAGTAATCAGGATTATATTTTGTGAGAAGTATAGAAAATACAATTGGCAGCACTGGATTTTTCGACGCATGCAGACGGTTTGTGCTTATCCATATATGGAGATCGGTGGTCAGGTTCATATCATGATTTGTATCATGGGTTCATATTAGTTTATCATTCTTGGGTCAGATCAGACTGATGGTCCGCTTGGCTACTTGCAACTTTAAGGTTAAGGTTCATAGCCGGTTATTGGGTTCGTTGCTCACGTTGTTTATAATATTTCTCTTGAATGTTTACATAATATTTTCCAAGTTCAGGTTCAAGCTTAGGAAAGGGTGATAATTAGGTAATTAGCGGCTTAAATGTTTTAGTAGTTCACAATATTAACTGATCTTTAGGTCCATTTATAAACTCGCAGAGTTCGTAATGTTGAGGTAGTGTTGCCATTTAGGGCGACATGTCGCCAAAATGACGACTTTTTACCTTGATTAAAGCGTGGCGACGATTTATTAAAATAATGGAATTTTTGACGACTTTTTCATACTAGGAAATTTTTAGTTATCAAATGGAAAAATTAAAAGAATCAGTATAATATTATCATTAATACATACCCTTTATAACTCATTCCTGTCCTGTCCTGAGTGTCTTATATCTGAACGCACCACGGTGTGCTTTGGACTGTAAAATTTCGGGGCTTCCCCGAAGCATGGTGCGCGGCGCATAAAATATTTTAGTTTAATAACTCTTGAGTTGTTGACGCTTATTTTGATGTTTGTTTGTATTGTATCCATGTTGCTATAACAACACTTTTACCTCCGCCGGCGGAAAAGTGAAAAGTAAAAGCTCCGGCGGAGGAAAAATGAAACTTCACTGCCGCCTACACAGTCGAGTAATGACGGATTTACTGACGTTTGAAGAAAAAAATTTGTATTTATCACTCAATTTGTGACTGCATTTCTAAAAATCACTAATTTAGGAACAAATTGGTTATTATTTAATCGAACTTACTCAATAACTGCTTATCAATACGGAATTAAAATGCAATCGAAGACGCAATTTTAAAAATATAATTATTGTTGACAGTGTCCACTGACAGCTTTATGTTATATTACTATCGCAACAACCTGAGCCTATTCACCGACACCGCACCGGTCTAAGCCGCCTTGCGAACCCACTTATCTTTAATAATAATTATTATTACTATTAAAAAGAGACGTTTTTGTCGACATTTGAAGAAAAAACAGCATATTTTATTTGGAGGAAAAGTTACTTTTCATGGCTTGCTCTCTATTACCAGCCGAACGGAGTCAGTTAAACACGAGCGCACCATGAAAAGTATTACTTTTCCTCCATATAAAATAATATACTATTGTTTTCACGCAACCGCAATCCAACCTGTTATTGCTTATTGCAGCATTATACAATATTCATTTGCATCGGCAAATTGAAAATCGGCATCTTATCTTATTATTTTTATTTTGTATTAAGTGCTACCCTGCTACATATCTGTGTCAGTTACTGGTTACACTAAAATGAGTGATATTACGAAATGCGAAAATATTGTTTAACTTTTATTTATTTATTTTTTTTCCAATATTAATAAAGTTGAGAAATAAAGCTTGTTTTGGTTTGTTCTTCAAAAAACGATAAGAACGTACTTAATATTGACAGTTTACTGCCTTGAATATACCAAAGAAGATATGACGACAAAATGACGACTTTTCATACCAGTCTGTGGCGACTTTTTACTTTGTTACTCTGGCAACACTGTAGTTGAGCTTGGAAAGTTCATAGTTGGCGAGGTTCGGAGTTCACAGTTCATTTTATTGCATTTATAAACATCATCAAAAACTTGGGAAAGTTCATATTTGATTGGTTAAAATTCGTAACCAATAGAATTTCGGACATTTTTCATCACAATTAACAATCATAACCCGATAAAAACAATAATAACAAGCGATGGGTTCGTGTATGATACTAATAATAATATTTAATCTTATAAAGACAATGGTAATAATAAACAAACAGCAAAGCAAAGCAAACAATAAACAAAGAATTTCTTTGTGACAGAACCGGCTATTGACAATTGACAGCGACCACGTGTTAGTACAGTGATTTTTCATTGGCTGGAATGAACTTTCCGAACTCCGAACATAAAATTTGGTTATCTCTGAACTTTGCGAACATCCTGAAAATTAGCGAACTTTTCGCCAACTGAGTTTATAAATTGAACTGAATGATTTCATTAGTTCATCTTGAACTGAAATTTCAACTCCCAACTGAGTTTCAACATTGCGAACTTTTCGAGTTTATAAATCCAGTGTTTATCTTGAGACTAGTCAAAACATTTAATTATTTATTTTCATTAATTATTGACCTAGGTCGATAGTAGGGTTAATAGTGGAACGCTTTAAATATCTTAAATACCATTTCCGACTCAGCAAAAATTCGGTACTAAGCCGTTTTTTCTTGTTAATACGGTTCAAACTGGTTTGAAAACATTGTATTTTCTTGTCAAATAGTGACGTTGCGGTTACTTTGTGTTGAACCGTATTCGAAAACAATCTGGACATGCATTTGAACCATTTCACCATCTTTCTCTTTTGACCGTGTCGTTGTCATATGTCATGTACGTCCGAAATCTGGGTTTGTTGTTATTGAATCTGGCTTATGTTTTGTCGTATTTCAGTAAATATAAAAATATATGTAAATAAATTAGTTATTTAATAACTATACGGTATTGTTAATTTATGAGTAATGAAAAACTAAAATTAGAAATGGAGGATATATAGTTCAAATTCAAATTGATGATTATTTGTTATTATCCCTGGATGTGGAAACGGCTAATCAATTGGAAAATGGTAATTTAAATTTTTTACCCAGGCAAATTGCATAATGGCCTACCTATTATTGTATTTGAAAAAAAAAACATCCAGGGCTTAGATCCTTTGCATATAAACAATACAGCAATAAAGGCAAATGATCATTTTCGTTAAGTAGCAGTGGAAGTAATGCTGTTACTTTGTTCATCGTGGCTTTATAATAAAATCAAACCGAAATTCAAATACAGACAGATCGATCCTAAATAAAAATTAAAATAACAAATATGAGAGGACAGATAACATGACATGACGCTCCGGTTTAAAACAAGACATTTTCTTGGCTGCCCAAATGATGACGTTGCGTTTTAAACGCGGTTCAAATACATTGTAGAATACGGTTAACAAGAAAAAACGACTCTAATAGCTTATGGCAATGTTGCCAAGCTTACAGTTTTTCAGCAATTGATGTAAAAATATTTTTAGTGGGATACCCTGTATATTATTCAAGAAAACGATCCCTCAAAGAATTCTGAACAACTTTGGTATAAGGCACTTAATGTTTAAACCCAGCCATTTTTTTGATATTCGAGCTCGGAAATTGAGAATTTTTTGCCTAATTGTTACAAACAGGTTAAAGAAATTAAATTAGGTGCTTAAAGTGCCTTCCATTTAGTTCTTGGCAATATGCTAGATATTGCCAAGAATGATAAACTAATATGAAAGGATGGCGCCTTCCCATTTTAAACACATGTTCACTTTTTTCTGCCCCGTGCCCCGCGGCTCTCTCACCCACATTGGCGTTTTTGTGACGTAGCTGCGCGCGAATGGCTATCATTTTGACCATTGCTTGCATTGCAATTCCCATGTTTTGGTTCTGTTTTTAGTTCTTTACTCATATTTTCAAATATTATAGAACTATTGGTAGTTGTGTTTTAGTGCTCTGAACATTGAGAAACCTGAAATGTATTATATTTTCCTTTGATCCTAAAGAAAATCCCATAAATTGAGGATTAAAGCAGGGACCAGAGTGCCTGAACCTGAATATTTTTCAGTGTAGTTTTCATTGACTTTTTATTAAATAAGGTAAGAAGAACTTTAAATTATGTTTAAATGTAAGCAAGTCTGGGAAGAATAATAATATTTTACTTAATAGTATAGAGAAATTGTCAAACTGAGGGTTTTATTACACAGTGTATCACTTGGCTATAGGTTTTAAACAATATTTTTAAATTAGCAGGTATGTTTACGAACATACACTGGAAAGTAATTCTTATTTATAGATTGTTTAGTTCCTTAGATTGTGATCTTGCTTATCACGTTAGAATATCATAAATATATTATGTCATACAGCAATGGCTACACTTACTACACTATGGAAAAGCCAGTGTCAAATCATATATTAAGGATTTTTCATTCAGAAGCCCTCAAGTTATTAGCATTATGAGTTCACTTACTAGTAAATACACACAAGTTATAGAACTAAGGCTTTCTTAATTCAATTTTATTTTCCATAATTTGAGAATAGACTGTCGAACTCTGAATGCCACAAGAAAATTACTATTTTGAATATCAGTAAACATGTACATAGATACAAATATACTTGTTTGTAGAATAAAAGGAATTTTTAACTACTTAATGTTCAACTTTTCTCTTTGGATATGATATTTTAGTTAGCTACAAATAATATAATAGGTATATATGAATCGTTTATTTCGGAAAGGTACTAACTAATATGTTTGTTTATACTATGCTAATATTTAGTGCCTTTCGAGAAATTAATATAATCAATGCCTTAATTTTATATGATAACCTCTTAAGATTCCTTTTCCAGAAGCCTCCTAGATGCTTGGTCCCTTACTTGGCATACCATCATGCTAAATATAGAATGATTTGCAGTCTTACAGTTGTGCATGCCAAAAATATTAACTGTTAGCTGTGTTAAACAAAACAAGTCCTGATCTGCAAATTCTTGTAAGTGTACATTTTGCATGTAGGCGAATTGTATTATTGCCAATTCATCACGATTTTGCACTCATCGTTAGATTCCTTTAGTAAAACTATTTTGCTCTTCTTTTATGTACAGCTAGTTCGGAGGTTCCTACTCTTTTAAATGCATCTCCAAGAGAAGGATTTTTTATTTGAAGATCTAGATATCCACACTTACAGCAAATGTCCCCTTGTGGACGTCCAAAATGTAAATTAAAGTTCTCATGAAAATATTTTACAAAGTAAGAATATTGAATGTTCGATGATGTGTATTTTCCCTTGAGCAAATCAAAAATAAGTTTTCATATTGTTCGAGCAATAGGGAATGAAGCATGATCAAAAAAAATATATCAGAGTCAGTGGGCAAATATACTGTGAAAATAGTTAGTTTTTAGATCAATAAATGAAATCTATTTATATACTACATATAAGCTTAGTGTTTAAATTAACCCAATTATACACCTTTATTCCATAAACAATATACATTTACCTAGTTCAGAACATTTTAGGGATCTTGGTGTAACCTTTGACAATAATTAGTGAAACATCCAGAACTCTCGAATTTATTACCAGACTTAGCCATGAGTTTCACGACATTGATACTCTTAAAACTTTATTCTGTTTTTTTATAAGATCAAAACTAGAATACGCCTCATTAGTATGGTCATCAGCATATGATGCAATATGCACACATAGATGATATGGAAAGGGTACAACACAGGTTCTTAAAGTTGCTTTACCTGAGGACTCATGGTTGCTACCCATCCTCAGGGTTTTCCTGAGAACTTGCTTCGAATGTTTGACATGCAGTCTCTTAAAACTAGAACAGGCTACTTTTCCCAAGAATTCCTATTTAACTTACTTAATAATCTTATTGAATGCCCTGATCTCCTAAATAAAATTAACTTTCTTGTTCCTCGCATGGGCTCTCGTCAGAATTTAACCTAGAGCAAGTCTTTTCACCCATTTATATAATGTGCAAAACACAATGCTTGTGGCAAGAATTTTGATATATTCAATAGTTCTATCGCTGTGATACGGACTCTCTTCAAAGAACATGATCCTGACCGTGTATCATGACTCTCCTTATCCTGACCTACCTACTGCTAATACCTCCCTATTATTGATTTGATTTGATTTATTCTTTTTTATTGTAAAATATTTTATAGTTCATGATGTTCTACTTGTGATTTTTGGATACTGTACTGTAGATTATTGTATGTATTTCATAGTTTTAAGCTTAATTAGGTACTTTGATTATCTTTGTAATCCTGCTTTGTAATTGGGTCCAAACCTGTTAAGCAGTGTAAGTAAATAAATAAATCAAAACAAGAGAAATTATCATGGAATTATATAAAGACTCACATCTGGGTGATGATCCGGTAACAGTCAGAGATTTGTTAAACCTTGAAGAAGATTTGCTTCCTGTGTTGGTTATGCTTATAATAAGCATAGTGCAAGAATCGTGATGACTTGGCCGTAATACAATTCGATTACATGCAGAATGTACACTTACCAGTAGTTCCAGTTCAGCACTTGTTTTGTTTAACACAGCTAACAGTTAATATTTTTGATATACACTACTGTAACACCGACAAAACATTCGTCTACATTTACCATGAAGATATCGCCAGTAAGGGACCAAGCAGCTTGGAAGTTTCTGGAAAAGAAATCTTAAGAGGTTATCACATGATTAAGGCATTGATTATCATATAATTATGGCATTGCTTATATTGTGATATTGGTAGATTTTGTTGCTGTAATGAGTATCATTTAAAGAAAATTATTGAATATGCTGATTAATGAATCGATTCAAAATTCAAATTCAAAAAGTAAACGAAAAGTAGTAAAAATCAAAATTGCACAAAATGTTAGTTAGTCCCTTTCTCAAATAAACGATTCATATGTGTTTCAGATACCATTATGTCAAGATCAGGATCAAGCTGTGCTGGTTTTGGCTTTAACAACACTTATTCCATTAAGCAAAGTGGTGAAAGAAAAATTATTTTACATGTGCTTCCGAAACCAAAGGATATGGGGTCCCAAAGTGTAAGAAAGGAATGGATTAGCCGCTGTAGTAGACAGGATAAATTCAATCCTGACACTAGCAGGATTTGTTCAGATCATTTTGTGATTATTTTTTATTCTTGGCAAAAGTTTGCACCACATGGAAGTAACAATATAATTTAGTTTTAATGATATATAGGAAATTTTGTACTTTTGACTTTCCGTGAACAATTTTTTAAATTCAATAATTTTTGTGTGGTGTAAAATGTTTGCACTACTATTTAATAATAATAAATATAATAATGGTGTATTGCCCATTTTCGCATATTTATGCTTTAAACAGTATATATAAAATATAAAAGTTAATTACTTAAGAGTAAATGTATAATATAGTTAAGAATGTTAAGAGGCTTTAGAGAGTTTATAATATAAAAGTTCACTCAGGCTCAGGAGTAAATGTATAATATAGTTAAGATGCTTTAGACAGTATGTATAAAATACGATATAATATAACTTATATAATTTATGTTGTATATTGAGGACGTAGAATTAACAATACAGTTAATATTGAAATTGTGAAACATATACTGTGCATATGAACATACAATACTGTTGGAGATGAGACTCAAATTTGTGCAGACTATAATAAGCGCCTTGCAGTAATATTTTTTTCACCACTCTTAAATGGATTTATACTAGTAGGTATATTTGATGTTTGTGGGAAGAAGGTTGTATATGGTAATACCGATGTAATAGGTACTTTTTAACAATTTAGTTGAAATGGTAAAGATAGGCCAAATAATGAGATCTTTACGGAGATTATAGGAATTATTTTCGTTAGTAAGCTCACAGTGCTGATCCAGTTTTCTTAAAACATGTTGTAAGAACCGAAATTCAAATAGTTTTAGAGCAGCCGGACTATGATGATGAAGCTGATAGCACTTTCAAAGCTGAAGACATAGGAACAGCTTTGGATGAAATAGAGAAAGAAGATGCTTCTTTTAATCCTATTGTGTATCATTTGCAAAATTTTATATAAGTAACAAGATGTGAGGGTTATTATATTGTTACTTTAAAAATACTGTTTACTTGAAGTTCTTAGTTGTAGCATTATTCCACTCTCACCTCTCCAGAAGTGAATTGCGTAGCACATTTTAGAGTGAAAGTAACCGAAGCATACTTACTATTTGAAGCACTGTGGGAGATGTAACTTGTTGTAATAGATGCATAGAGTACTGAAGTTCTTTATCAATAGTGAGTCCAGGGATTTTGATCTCTGCTAGGTTACTCAGAGTGGTTTTAGTATTAAGGTGTATATTTGATGTATGTGTGTGATGTTCTGTTTCTTGAATAAAATATAATTTGTTGTATCAAGGTTGAGTTAATTTATTTGCATTATAGCAGTGTGCCAAGTCGCTGATTACTTTCTCTGTTTCAGTTTTTAAATTTTCATAGTTCCAATCACCAATAACATGTTGTGCCATCTGCGTAGATTATGATCTTTTTCAGATACATCTTATATGCAAGGTCATTCACAAACAAGTTGAACAGCACTGGTCCTGAGATAGAACCCGAGTATAAAGGTCGATCTTTATAGTCGGATAGAACCCTGTGTTACTCCGTTTATATTATATAATAGCTAACCCTAATATTATCATACAGTGTAGAGTGTAGACCATTAAACTAATAGTGTCAAAAATAGAATGTTTTAAGATTTGTACCAGCTTTTTCTAAATCGTCCAGGTATCCACAGAACAGGAAAGAAGCATGTTTCTCACTTGTGTTTCACATCTGCGGTCTTAAAAAATATATGTTTTAGAGTGTAACATATTTTTATTTTTTGCGCACCGTTTATACTTAATCTCAGTTTTTGTATGGTTAAAATTATTTTTATTTATGCACTAGCTTCCATATAGAATAACATTTTCTGAGAAGCAATTATTAGGCTTTTCCAAATATGCATACGTTTTTGGCCCACACTGTATAAAAGAGTAGTCAGATTTTATTTTATTGTTGTCTGTTTTTCTCTAATAAGCTCCTATTATTCATACTCTTAAGGATATTTTTCATACAAGATTTAATAATCCCCCGTCTTCTATTCACTTTTGGCTTATCCGGGTTTGTTAGAATTCAAAAACAAAAAGCTTGTAAAAAATATTGTCCATTCTTCATTAATAAAGAAAACCTTGGTAATTTCATAAGAAATAGTTTAGTTTTACTATCTATTTAAAATTTTGAGTTAAAACCCTTTTTTATAAACTCTAAACAAGAAAAATAGCCTTGCTCGTACGACTTTGCCATATGTACGTTAAGCCTTTCGCGCCAAATTTCGCGCGTGGCTACGTCACAAAAAAGCAGCTGTCAGTGAAAAAATTCGGCAGATCGAACCATCCTGTCTTGTTTAAAGTTCTTGAGATATTGCGGGAAAATATTCAAAACATTAGGGAGAATATTTTTGTATTCGATTCGTCGACACTCAACTTTGATATCATCTGGCTTGGTCTTGTCGACAATTTTTTTGAATGCTTCCACAAGAAATAATTGAGAGGTGTTAGATCTGGTGATCGAGATGATCACTCAATTGTACGGTATTGTACCGCGCCTCCTTATCCATGTCCAAAAATAATTCACTCAGATTTAATTCTGTACTTGTCAAGCGTAATGTGGTGGTGCACCCTCTGCTATATAGTCTAAGTGGTGCACCGTCTTATTACAGTCATACTTCGTTTTTCAGTACTGTAACATTGTCTACAATATAGATATATTTTTAATTATAATAAATTTTAATTCACTTTAATGAAACCAACTTACGAGGATTCAGGATTGTAATCCTACAATGCAAGAACAATTTGACTCCTCAAAAGGTGCAAATTTCTATAGGTATTTATTTAAATTATAATCTATAAAAATTAATCAATTATGTTTTGTCCTATCAGTCCATATATCATTTGCGCAAAGTTTTTGGAAGCCAAATTTACATGCCCCTTTGCCACAGAATAGCTAATTCTTGGCTATTCTATGCCTTTGCGTTGTATTTATTTAAAATTTTGCTTGCTGTAGAACGTGCTATTGGAGGTCTGTTGGGACGCTTTTCATTTACAATATCACAATCCTCCTGCTGCATTCGCCTTCGATCACCATAATCCGATATTATTAATATTTCTATTCGTTATTCACCTTCCTCCAACCTTGCATCCAATATTTTCTTTTCATGTTGATAAATATCGGCTGATGAAGTAGTACACGTCTCCTCTACTGTGGATATTTTGGCTAATTTTCAGCTCATTTGCTGCTCAAGTGGAAATACTAATCTAAAAACACTGCTACCTACATGTTATGCCTCGTTGAGATTCACTGCTCGACTAAATGGAAATTAGCTAATTTACTATTACTTAATATTATTACACATTACCTATATAATTTGAAAATGTTAGTTAGGTGTAGGGTGCAGCAGACCTACAATGTTTCTTAACGGCAAATGCAATAAATAAATATGAACACATACAAATATACTGTTTATTAGTCACCTAAACAAAACAAACTATGGTAAACAATAAATAATAACGAAATATTCATCAAATCTAATAAAACTGTACATAAATCCTAACATTAATAGACTATGTTCAGTATTAAAACATATAACCATTAAAGACGCTATATGCAAAACAATTTTAAAATGGACGCTTTTCGTATAATACCTATATAGAAGATACGAATTCGAAATTTCAGTTTATTTAAGAAAGTATCGGTGGTTAAATTCACTTGGTACCACTTCTGGTTAGATCAGAAATGGTTTCCACTTTGTCATTTTAAATGTTACACAGTTTTGGTTTTCCATCACTTTATTCTAGGAAAATTACCTTTTAATGACACATCGCAATACCCAAAATAAAATTTCTAGTCGAAATAACGATTTCTCGCGAATCTAATACTTTTAATATTAAGCAAAATAAAGTAAAACAAATTAATTTTTTTGCATTTAAATGATCGTTTTCACTAAACAAAAACTACCTTTCAACCATTTTCGTCATTATTATTTGCATTTTTATGAATTTGAAGCATTAATCTAATCATGCTAAATACATAATACCTACTAAAAATATAAAATAACATAAAAAAAGAATGGAGATAAAAGCACACTTTTCCTACATTATTCCATTTTCCACCTTATTGTTTATTATGCCTTTTGTTAGTCCACATAATTGATATTTATGACTGCAGCATCAGTCAAGGGCATTAATTAAATATTTATATTGCTTATTGATGGGTTAAAAAGTTTGTTTTTCAATATACTTTTCTATAATAGTTTCAATTACCATGACACATTACGGATTTCTGTTAAAAAAAAAAAAAGAATTGCTGCAGATGGCTGCAATTTTTGACATCGCTTTTTGAATTTTATATTGTCTGCAGATACCACCTTTTATCTAAGTAGGGACCATATTTTAACACACTGAAAAACTAAATACCATCAAAAATTAATTCAACTGCCGCATTTTATGCCTTACGAAAAAATATAACATAACCCGGATAAAATTCTGCATCACTAAACTTTACAAAGGTATTTTTGTTTTCTCTTATAGTAGTATCACAACCTTGAGGGGGCACTTGTAGATTTTCGCTACCCACATCTTTTTTAATAACTAAAACATCAGCCAATATTACAACTTTTTCATTAACAGTTTTTTCACAAAAATTCATAGCAAATTTGGGGTATGGTGTGAAATTAACACCTTTGCCATATCTGTGTCCTTTTTCAGCACCACAAAACCGCCAATCAAAATTATAGGTACAAATACTATGAATATACTTTAACTTCGTGCCATGAAATAATTTCAATGGTTTTACATCAGAATATACAAAATGCTGTTTAAGTAGAAAAGATGATCTTATAAATGGATTAATTACTTTCTTAATTTTTAAAACAACCAAACTAGAGGGAAACAATTTTTTGATGCTGTTAAACTTTGAGGAGTGCAAATCTAAATCTTTATATTCCACAACATTATGAATGGACGTCATACTTGGATGAATACATATCTCTAATATAGAAGTATCAACCAAAACTTGCTTCGGTTCTGGTATTGAACGTGCAACAGCTGCATTTTCAATGGCCTCTAAAAATGGGTTGGTACCTGTTGCATTCAAATCACAATTATTTACCACTGGTTTGGTTATCAGTTGCATTGCTTTTCTATCTGTCTTTTTCTTATTTCCTCTACTTCCCCTGCGAGTTCTAGAATGTTGCGATGATCTTGAGGGTGATGATGATGATGAGCCTGACAAATTGAGGTTTTCAAGTAAGCCTGTGATAGACTCGACAGTAGTTTGGAGAACTTGGTTTGCAGTATTTACACTGTCAAGAGATGTACTTAAATTATGCATTTTTTATACAATCAACACAAACTACCCACTGTAGGTTGACAATACATTAGGACCTAAAAATAAAAATATTAACTTTAAACTTGGGTCAAACTTTAAAAGCAGCCTATGATTTAAAACATATCCTATCAGTATTATCTTCACTTGTTTTGCGGATGACACCACTGCAACAAGAACTGGGAAGGATGCTGATGGATTGCGGGAGGATCTGGGAGATTTACGGTTGGCGGTCTCTGATTGGTTTACTGCCAATAGACTTACTCTTAATGCGACAAAAACTGAGAACATGCTTTTTACCCTCAGCACTCTGGCTGACGTACGGCATGATCCTGAATCAGTTCGATTCTTGGGTGTTTGTTTGGATCATAGGTTGGGTTGGCACCCACATGTTGACAAGTTGTCAAATAAGGTTTCTTCCAACATCTATGCTTTAAGAAACTTGGTTGATATTGTTTCGGGAAATGTACTTGTTATGACGTTCCATGCTTTGATTCAGTCACATATTTCATATGCTTTGCTTTCGTGGGGACACGCGGCTGCAACTGACCGAATTTTTGCCTTAAAACGCAGAGCCATTCGGGTTATTGCTAGGTTGCCCTATCGAGCTGATTGCAGGGATATATTTAGCCAACTGAGTATTTTAACTGTGCCTTCCATGTATATTTTAGAAAGTCTTAACTTTGTTAAAAATAATATTGACCAGTATACAAAACTAAGTGATGTACATTCATACAGAACTAGAAACGGGGGAGATATATTAATTAATTATCACAGAATAAATAGATCTAGATTTGCGCTAAACTATTATGGACCTAAAATGTTTAATAAAATTCCTCAAGTCATTCGAGACCTTCCTTCAACAAACTTTACTTCTGTGATAAAAAAAAATGCTCCTCTCAAGAGCATTTTATTCAATGGATGAATTTCATGGGTATAACTTTAACCAATATGAATTTCTTTAACACTTGATCTTTTAATGGTCTTATTATTTTTTATTGTGTTGTATTATATATTTATTGTTCATTTGTTTGTTCTCTTGTATGTTATATGTTTACTGTTAGCTTTAGCAATTATTGACGTGTGTAAACATTTTTTATGTACTAACATCACTAATTACTTTGACTTTGACTATCCCCACATGTATATGTAGAAACTCAATATGATCTACATTTTGTCGCCATTCTTCATATAAACAAAGCCTAAGCCAAAAATGGTTTGTACCTACATACCTAATGGAATTCTAGCTTATGCACTGGTGAGTGAGAAGGTGTCTGTGAGTGTTGAACTGGGAGACCAAAAAGTAAACTTGGACAGGAGATCCGAGGCATCAACAGAGCCGTTGCACAACTTATACAGAAGTACCAGGCTTGCACAGACAGTGCTGTGTTTCAGGGATAAGGTTTAAAGCGATTGAGCAGTTGGCCCTGGTCGATACCTCTGGGTGGATAGACACCATCAACCCTGAAAGAAAGCTGCTTCAGGAATCTACGCTGTACCCGCTCCAATCCATCCACATGCACATTATAGTCAGGAAACCATTCTGGAGCCGCATAAATAAGTTTAGATCTTACTAATGAATTATAAATACTTATTCGGTTCGATGGGTTCGCAAACTGGGAGGTAGCCCTAGTAACAAAATCGAGTATTTTTAAAGCTGATGACACCACCTCATCGATGTGCCCGTTGAATGTCAGTCTCCTGTCCACAATGACCCCCAGATCTCCAACAGCCTCCGAGTCAGGGAGTGAAGCGTCACAGAGGGTGTAGTTGTAATGCTGCGTGTTATATATTAGGGAGATGGTCATTTTCTTACACTTCTGAACATTAAGTGGAAGGCAGTTTTGATCACACCAAACACTCAGTCGGTCAAGATCCCGCTGAAGAAGCTGACAATCATCCCTGGACGACACGAAAGATCTTCATATCATCGGCAAAGAGGAGGGAATGGCTCGACATGTCATTGCAAATGTCATTTATAAACAATGCGAATAAAAATGGTGCCAAAACACTACTCTGAGGGGCACCACTAGATGCAAGGAAGACCTCAGACCTGTAACCACTGTACTCGACAAATTGCCTTCTACCTCCCAAGTACGAGGCGAAGAAGCATAACAGACTGTCATGAAATGCCATCCTTTGAAGTTTAAGATTCAAGATACAATGATTCAACTTGTCGAAAGCCTTCGAGAAGTCCGTGTACACAAAGTCCAGTTGTTGCTTAGTATTTATGGCATGATAGGCGGTGTTTAAAAAGGAAGTTAAATTAGTAACAGTTGATCTGGATGGGAAGAAACCATGTTGGTTCGGAGAAATAAGATGTTTTACGTGATGGAACAGTTTATTGTAAACACAGACCTCAAAGGCCTTCGAAAAGTTTGACAAAATGGATATTGGCGGATAGTTGTCAATATGGCTCTTATTACCACTCTTGTAGATAGGGCAGATATTACCGCACTTCCATAGGTCGGGAAAGACACCCCTGGAAATGGAAAGATTGAATATAAAGAGCATAGGTTTCACCAGCACTGATGCGTAGTCCCGCAGAAGAAATGACGGAATGCCATCTGGCCCTGCAGTTTCCTTAGTTTTAAGACCTTTTAGAGCAGATAAGATGTCTGTATTGTCAAGGGCAAGAATATTTGTTTTGTGAGTTGTCATTATCACTCTCAGTAGATTCATGATCATTGGTAGGAGAGGGATCAACATAGACACTTTTGAAGGAGTCAGCAAAAGCGTTCACAATGCCGTTGGGAGAGTCGAAGGCAGCATCGCCGAAAAACATTTCACCGAGGATACGAGAACTATTTTGCTTCTGTCGAATAAATTTCCAGAATTTTTTTGGATCATTCACAATGGAGTCCTCTGTTTGTGCAATGAACTCTTTGTATGCTAAGTCGATCTTAATTTTGATATTTGCACGCATTATTTTAAAGGCATTATAATCAGTTTGGGATTTAAAAACTTTCCACTTCTCGTGCAGGCGAGACTTTGCCTTCAGTTGTTTAATAATATATACAATATACCACATATGAACTGGGTATATTATTGTTCTCGTAAATTTGGAATCATGAGAAAAGAAAGTCCATGCATGATAAAGCTGCTGGCATTTTATAGAAAGGCGCTACAAAACAAGCGACTACTGAAGGAAAGGGAGGAACTTCTAATGGCATTAAAGGCACTAGCAAGAACCAAACCAGGCTAACGGCTGCCAAGAAACAGACATGGTTCTATGTAAATAATCTAGAAGTGGATACTACGGAGGAGCAGCTTGTGGATCATCTAAAAGAACACCTATTCTGAGAAAGTTTATGATTCAGCGTTATGGCCGGAGGATACAACAATAAAACCTTTTATTTTTTACGGAAATAGGGATCTGAGAAAATCACATCCAAGGTAGAATTTTTACAGGAAACAGCAGCCTATTCGAGAAGGCAAGTAAAAACTAACAACTTGTCGTGCTACTATCAGAACGTCAGAGGCCTGAACACCAAGATTACTAGGTTGACATGCTCGGTAAGAACAGAAAATTATGATGTACTTATTTTTACAGAGACATTTTTATGTCAGGATTTGAACAATAATGAACTGGGTTTAGATAACTATCAGATCTTTAGGTGTGACCGTTCTATTGATACAAGTACAAAGACCAGAGGTGGTGGGGTTCTAATTGCCGTAAAAAATACTTTGTCGGCAAGTCAATTGAAATCGCCTTTTAATACTGTTGAACATCTTTTTGTATCTATAAATGTTCAAGGATCTAAAAAAATTATAATGGGCAGTGTTTACATTCCTCCCGCTTCGCCAGTTGAGATTTACGAGAATTACTGTATGTCAGTGTCCCATGTGCTTCAGGATGATGTCGCTGATACTACTGAAATTTTCCTGTGTGGTGACTATAATCTTCCTGGGGTGATGTGGGTAAATGACGAACTTGGGGCAACTCCACAGGGTATATGTAATCAGCAGGTTACTTGTGTGTCTGACTGTATGGCTTTTTATAGTTTGAAGCTGGTCAATTCAATTGCTAATGCCAATGGTACTTTTCTTGACTTAATTTTCAGCAACGCAGAAGTTTGTAATGTATCTGCCGCTGATTTTCATTTACTTGGCTGTGACATGCATCATCCTGCATTAGTATTTCGTTTTAATATGAATCTTGTTACGGATAATATGCAGTATGATTATGTCTATTACAATTATAAATTGGCTGATTATATCGGAATTAATTCGTTTTAAAGTAATAATTGTAGTTTTTCCTCGAGTTTTTCCAACTACAATACCATACTGAATATCAGTGATATGCAATGCTAGTTACAGTAAGGTAGGCAAACATTGAAAGGTAAAACTTACTTAGGATCAGAGATAAAATAAAAAATATTTATTTATCTCTGCTTAGGATGATCCATCAAACGTCCTCATTCGGAAATGTCAGTATGACAGTTAATAATTAAATGTCCCTTTCATGCATTTAAAAAAATATATTTAAGTCTGTATAATGTATGTGTATGTATGTTCAATACAATAATAAACATGGCCAATAGTACAATATTCCTAAATAATGAGATTAATGCTTGCGTGGATAGCTTTTATTTTATAGTTTATAGCGCGATTGAGTTATTTGTGCCAAAGAGAAGAGCAAAA
>MU181964.1:808887-842942 GCA_016904865.1 Pissodes strobi
ACCTAGCCACTTCTGAAATCCTCTTTTGAATAAAATATATTGTCCTAGGACCTGAACATATTATGTACTTTGTACTTATCAGTTTCCACAAATATTTTAACTTATTGAATGTGAATATGCGAATATATATTTAATTATTTTAACATTTCTACTTCTCTGCTACTTTACTTACTTTTTCTTTACTTTATTATTTATTATCTGTATCGGATTCGGCTGTTTCTTTACTTAAACTTAACCTAACCTAAGCCTAAGCTAAGAGTAAGCTTAGACCTAAACCTAAGTAAACAAAGCAGTAAAGCACATACTCAGAAAAGCCTTTGTTATAAAGACAATGGAAAATCTTATCTTCGTCTATGAAATGAAATAGAGATGCGCATGATGTATCGACATTCTGAAAATACCGATTTTTTTCCATTTTAGTTAACTAATAGTAATATGCATTATAAGATCCTTTACGCAAATAGTGCACTATATAAAAATTGGCCTTTCCCATTGGTCGATCCGCATGGCCCTCCGCACGCTTCGCTCGCTACGGGGGCTCAAGAAAAGGAAACTAACCAGGTGCTAACCCAATCTAACCCAAGACATACCCAAAATCAAGAAAAGAAGCTGTTTAGAAACATAATCTTTAAAAAAATAATAAAAAAAAAGCAACGGGGTTCGAAACCGCGTTTTCCAGGTGAGACCCAACGATCATCATCATCATCAACTATTTATTTCCATTTTTACAGTATTTAATATGCTTACATTTCATTTAACAATAAGTTCGCATGTTCCCTTACTTAATTTATAAGAAATGGGGCGCTATTATCACCCGAGGGCTGGCTGCTAGTAACCATATAATTAAAATGTAATGCGTATGCAGTGCGTCGATCGGGTACCATTTTCTGGAGCTCAGGCTCCTTTTATGGAAGTATCAATAATTTATTTACAGTGCTGTGGGTCAAATGTTCAAGGTATATGTGTACAGTCCATAAAGCTTTAGAGGAAAAACAGCAGAAAAAACCTCTTCAAGATTTCTTTGGTGTTATTATTGTTAAAAGTTTCCAAATACCTTATTTCTAGACCTAAAATTAGTTGTATGCATAATATGTACAGAAGTTACAATATTTACATGGAAGCGTTCTGCTCCTCCGACGGGAGAGGTCTGATTTTGGTTTTGTCTTCTAGCTCTAAGGGGGATGGAATTGTTCATAGAATATTTGTAAGTTTTTGTAAATCGGCCCGTGCTTGATATGATTGTTTGGGTCATATCTCAGGTGCGTTAGTGTATTCGTTAGCTGGGAGCTATTTAAGCTAAACTTGTAAAAGTTATTCGACATGGTGTCTATGCGTTCACTAATGGTTTCAATGCGAGCCATTTCATGTAGTTCCTGGATTCGCGTGCTTTTGTGAGCTGAGAAAGCTCCCCTTAGGAAGCGGTTTTGAATTAATTGAAGCCTTTGCCTTTGTGTGGCACTGGCCTGACACCATACCGCTGAGCCGTACAGTAGGGTTGGTCTTATAATGCTTTTGTATATTGTGAGTTTGTTTCTGGGGCTTAATATTGACCTGGGTTTAGTTATTAAATAGAGTTGATGGCTTACATAGTATGCCTTTCTAACTACTTGAGTGACGTGTTCGGCGAATCTCAGTCTTTGATCAAGCGTTATGCCTAGGTACTTAACCTTCTTGCTGGGTGTTATGTATCGTCCATTTATGTTTAGTGGGGTAACTCTGTTGTTTGTGAATTTACGTGTGAATACTGTTAACTCCGTCTTAGATGGATTAATGTTTATTTTCCACTTGCTGTAATATGGGAGGAGTTTGCTTAGGTGGTAGGATAACCTAGCCTTCGCTGCCTGCGCGTAATATGACCTGGCTGTTATGGCCGTATCATCCGCGTACAGTGAAAGATCCGTGATTGGGGTTTTAGGGATGTCGGAAATGTATAAATTAAATAATTGCGGGGATAGGACGGTACCTTGTGGTACCCCGGCATTTACGATCTTAGGTCCAGACACAGCACCGCCTGCTTTTACGCTGAATGACCTGTCCGAAATATATGAGGCAATTAGAGCCGTAATATACAAGGGCAGCCCATATATTGCAAAAAGCTTGTATATTAGCCCCTCATGCCACACCCTGTCGAACGCACGTTCGATATCGAGTAGCAGCATTGTTGTATTTTGTTCAGCGTTGAAGCCGTCAAAAATATTTTGGACAATGCGCGCTGCTTGCATTTCGGTGCTATGCCCCGGCCTAAAACCAAATTGCTCAGGAGGGATGATGTTTAGGGATTCTATTGTTGTTGTAATTTTAGATAAGATTAGCTTTTCGGTTACTTTGCTAAGTGTGTTTAAAAGTGATATTGGCCGATAGGATTGGGGATATTTTGGATCTTTACCCGGTTTTTTTTATCATTGCCACATACGCTTGTTTCCAGGACTGCGGAAAATGTTGCAATCTTATTATGGCATTGATAATTTGAGTGTATTGAATTATCGCTTTGCGCGGTAAGTTTTTGATAAGATTATAGGTGATGGTGTCAGGTCCAGGTGCTTTATTATTTGGGAGCTTCCTAATGACGTCAGTTACATTACGTGGGGCTACAAGCAGTGAGCTAAGTTTTTGGGGCGGGATGGGGTATTTATGGGTGTTAAAAGCCATCACGGATTCTGTAATGTTGATTTGTGCAGGGGTGACATCGGGAGGGACGTTATGTATTGCTTCCAAGTAGTTCGCCAGAATCTCTGCTTTCTCCGTGTCTTTGAACCTTTGTTGTCCGTCTCTGTCAATTAGTGCTGGTATCGTTTCCCAATCCTTGCGCAGGCTTTTCGCTAACCTCCACAAAGAGTTATCTCTGGTACCCAAACTGTTTATATATTCGACCCAGCACGCTTCTTTATGTTTATTAATTAATGTCTTGATGGTGTTTGTTAGAGTTTTAACCATTAGTCCGTCCATGAGTGTGTGCGTGCGATGCCACCTGTTCCTAATTCGATTTTTGTGATTAATAATTTCAATTATATTATTAGGTAGTGGTTTTACTCGATTTTTAATACGGATCTTAGGGACAGTGGCATTCCGGGCGCTTTGAATGTTCTCAGTCAAATTGCGGACCTCTCCCTCCAGGTCTTCTATTGCCTCAATCTGCCTGGGAACATTTGTTAGTTGGTTTAGATACACTCGGAACATTCGCCAATTGAAGTCCTTGTATGAAAATACCATTTCTGGTCTTGTAATCAAGGCATTGTTTATAGTTACTTCAATTGGCAAATGATCGGAATTTAACGCTTCGATCGCTCTCAGGTTAGAAATATGGTTAATTCCTTTATTGATGGCTATGTCTATGTATGTGGGTTCAAAATTTCGACCGTAATGTGTAGGAATATCGGTCACTAAGAGTTGTAATTCTGGACTGTTAATTATAGTATTGTTGAGCGAGTAGCCACTCTGATTGTTTCTATGATTACTCCAGTTAACATGTTTCGCATTGAAATCACCAAGTAATAACGCTCTAGTGTTTCTGGGAAAAAATGCAAGGATATCGTCTCGTGTGAGCACGTGTTGAGGAGGGACGTATCCTCCACTAATCCATAGGTCATCTCCCGTCTGCAGACAGACGTACTCTGCTGCAGTTCCTAGCCCATGAATCCTTTTATATTGGATGGATCTATGGATTAGGCAGGCCACGCCTCCCCCACGGCCATTCGGTCTGTCGGCTCTCTCGACGGAATATCCGGTAAATTTTAATTTATCGTGTAATGCAAGTTTTGTTTCTAATAGAAAAATTATATGGAATGAGTTATCTCGTATAAAATGTTCAAATTCTCCTTTCTTTGACTTTATACTATTGCAGTTCCAACATAGGATTCTCGGCATTTAAAAATCGAAATTTTGAAGTTCTTCAGTGAAAAATTTTATTGATTGTTGCATAATGGCGATTTTATCACCTCTGCATGAAATTAAGATATTAAGATAATGGTCCAAGGCTTTCAGTAATTCATCAAGATTGACAAGTTTATTGATTTCGGAAATTTTTTGGTTTATTTCTTGGAAATTGGTACCCATAATCGAAGCACTACTTACGTGATTCGGTATTTTATTCTTATTTCTAGGCATTTCTGGAAAATCCTTATCATACGTCGAAGTGGATGCTCCTGGAGGGGCGGTAGGGGGCTGTTCTGGGCCTTGCCTGTTTACTTCGCATCCTTTACGCTGGTTGACATGTGTTTCAGACGGGTTAGTCACGCCAAGAACTTGATTTTTCCCCTTCCATGCCAGTTTTGCTGGTTGAGGGGCTGCTACGAGTTGCTGTTTTTGGTTCGTTGCTAATGTTTTAGGCTCTAGTTGATTAATCCTAAATATATATACAGGGCACCGCTCATCGATTGAGCGGTGTTCACCGCCACAGTTTGCACATTTTATATTTTCGGAATTGCAACTTGTGATTTCGTGTTGTAAGGCACATTTACTACACTTAATTTCACGTTTGCAATATGTTGCAGAGTGACCGAAACTTTGGCATTTTTTACATTGAATTATCACCTTGGCGCTTCTCCTATTTTCCCAGGTGATCCTGATGTTAAACAAGGTTTTGCACTCCTGGTTTAATCTTTTTACCGTATATTGGTTGCTTACTACCACTAAAAATAGTGGATCCCTCGTTTTCTTCATAGTGTATATTTCACTGGTGTCCATATTATATGTTTCTTTCAGTTCGCGTTTAATTTCCGTTATGGATATATCGCCATCCAGCCCTTTAAGCACGAATGCGTGTGTTTTCATGCCCCTTTCAGCATATGTATGATATTGTTGTTCTTCTTTGTCCAACGCTCTTTTTAACGTCAACCAGTCTCTTGTTAATTCACAATATACGATTGTTGTATATCTCGCATATTTTACGTTATATTTTTCAATTTGTAGGGTTTTCAGAATTTCTGCTAGTGCCTGGTGGGTGCCTATTTTGGCTTTAATAACTATTGGCGGTGGTTTATCTTGTTTTTTAGTCTCCGTCTCAACAGGATTTGTTCTTCGGATGGCGGTTTTGGCCTTTGGCTTCATGATTGTGGTCGAGGTATGAGTAGATGTCATACTTTCCGCTTCGCTAGTTTCGGGTTCAGCGTCTTTCGGAAGAATGTCGAACCGATTTGTCAATTCAATAACAGGGGCATTTTGCTCAAAATTTAGTGGTCTTGCCATAAACGCTTTCTTAAAAGAAATAGTTTTAAATGGCGTTTTAAAACCATCCTTGTCGATTAAAGGCATTCCTTGCGTACCTTTATCAATATAAATATCCGTATCCATCGACGAATTCGGGCTAAGATTGTCTATGCTGTCTTTGGGTTTTTGTACGTCTTTTTTCTGTATTTCGCCTTTTTTAGGCGAAGTGTGTGGTTTTAGGATTTTTTTCGACTTTTTTATTCTCACTAAGTCATGCTTATCCTGTAAATGTTCTATTGCCTTGCTTAAATTGCGGCTAAATAATTCTGTCGAAATTTCAGGGGGAACTTTCTTTAAATTGTCCACGTATGTCCCGCACATTTCGCATATTCCGTGATATATCTGAAGTTTGGTTTTGATATATCTTAGTCGTTTTGCCGGATCGTTATTGTCTACTGACGCAAGAGAAGTAATGGAGGAATCAGTATCGCCTTCATCATCCATTTTCCTTTTTTGTTGCTGGGCTTCCGTGCCCTGCAACTTTTCCGTGTGAAAACCGCACCAATTAAGCTGGTTTTGTTGTTTTAACACAGGAAACAGGAACCCAACGATCTAAACCTCTACACTACTAGAGCTCTTGATTGAAACCGATTGCATCACGCAGACATATCGTAATACGAGATGGATCGACCAATAGGAGAGGTCGATTTTTACATAGTGCACTATTTGCGTAAAGGCACGGCACAAAGAGAACCGGTATGATATTGCGCACCGCCAGCAGCTCGACGAGCGACGCGGTGACGTCACTGCGGAGCAACGCGCGTATTTACAATATTATGTTACCTTTGTGGAACGAAAATTGACGTAAGTTAGATTTCAACATAACCCAAACTACCGAACTGTGAGACTGAATGATAAAGATAAAGATTTAATTTGATGAATTAGGTAGGATTCATGATAATTGATACTTCTGCTTGTAAAATATGATGCCAATGATTTCAAGTACAGTCTTTATGTACACATATAACTTAAAATTTCTACTACATTTGATCCTGTAAATTATAAAGTGAAACTTCTGGAAAATTGTATTTATTTTCTATTTACATTGGTAAATTTATGCATTTTTTAAATAATTTACTCTTACAATTTTGAAAGCTTATCAGCCTATTTAAGCCGCGAAGTCTAATGTAAGTTCTAGTACGACTTAAACAGGTTATTACTTCATAAGGAATTTTGGAATTTTCTCCCAATTTTGACAAAGTATTTTCAGTAACTTTTTTAAATATCATTTTATCTTTTGAAAGTGATGCCCCATGAAATTTGCAAAATTCCGTATCAAGTATTCTTGCCGCATTTAAAAGATCCTCGTTGGGATTCAAAACGCCACCCCTCGAAATGAAATGCAACCCATTCATGAGATCCTAAGTCTGCATTCATTGTGCTAGAGCCTAAGTTGTATTTGTTTCAAAATATATAGGCAACATACCTAGCTATATATTTTAGAGGTTCATTGTTGATTTGTTCCTTGCTTTCAAACTGATCTAGTATGTCAAAATTTATATCTTCATTATTCTGGTAAACTTATTTCAGGAAAGTACCCCTCAACGAATGAATCTTGATCAAAATGATCTTCTTGTTCAGTCGCAGGGGTTTCAATAATTTGGTATAAACCCTTAAACAAATCTTGTCTTCTCGCTTGCCGGCAATAATCCATTTTGCAGGAATATCTTATATTACTACCTTTCGTTGTTCTGCTATAGTTATTGCATTTCTACTGCACAACCAGGCATTGTAAACAAAAGTGAATATATAGGTTTTTACTAGAAACACTACATCATCCGATGTCTACAAAGCTAATACATGGCACTAATATAACGACGCTTACGCGGCATAGGAACGTGCTCCGCAGTTACGTCATGCGCGAGCGAGTTCTATTTTCGTTTGCAGGAATAGCATACCGGTTCTCTTTGTGCCGTGCGTAAAGGGTCTTTAAATGCTAGTAGCATAGCGCGAAAATCCCACTTGACGATACTCCGACAATATCATTTCATTTCTTCGCATATTTCACTTTTCGAATGGCCCTCCGCTCGCTACGGGGGCTCCAGAAAAGGAAACTAACCAGGCGCTAACCCAATCTAACCCAAGACATACCCAAAAACAAGAAAAAAACAGTTTAGGAATATAACCTTAAAAAGGATTCGTCTTCGGTCGAGTGTGCACGTGTCGGGTATCGGCCATTTTGCTCCAGCTTCATATACATATATGTTAGTTTGGGGGCACATGGGGCTTTCAGGGGCTGTGTAGATTCCCCGAATAAGATTCGGACGTCCAGCCGGGGGTTAGAGCCCCGTGCATGTACAAGATTTAAATGTGTGTGAATGTCCGGCCGGTGGTGTTCGAACCTTAAAACAAGCCGTGCATGTACAAGTCGGAGCCCCAGGGGTACATACGCGACATACTGGGTGCTCTAAAAATAGTATCTCTATCCATCAGGTGTAACTAATCTGGGATGGGTCGCCCCAGCTCTTACTAAGCCGGATAGAGGTCTTTTCTGGCTGAATTTCACACGAAAAAGGCCAATAGAGAGTTTACTACTACTACTACAATAACCTTACTTACTACTACTACTACAATAACCTTAAAGACTTCCGTTTCGTCTTCGGTCGAGAGTGCACGTGTCGGGTATCGGCCATTCTGTTCCAGCTGCATATACATATATGTTAGTTTTGGGAATTCATGGTGAACGTTCAGGGATCGCGTAGTTTTCTCCCCGAATAAGATACGGACGTCCAGCCGGGGGTTAGAGCCCCGTGCATGCATCAGATTTTTATGTTTGTGAACGTCCAGCCGGTGGTGTTCGAACCTTAAAACAAGCCGTGCAAGTACAAGTCTGAGCCCCCAGGAGTACATACTCGACATACTGAGGGCTCTAAAAATAGTATCTCTATCCATCAAGGAGTAACCAATGGAGAAGGGTCGCTCTACCTCTTGCTAAGCCTGGATAGGGGTCTTTGCTGGCTGAATTTTCTCACGAAAAAAGCCATCAGAGTTTACTACTACTACTACTACTACTATAACCTTAAAAAAAAAAAATTAAAACACCGACGGGGTTTGAACTCGAGTCTCCGAAGTGACGGCTAATCATGCAAACCGCTAGACCACCAGGGCACATACAAACGATTGGTTGCATTACTAAGACATGGCATGCAGGTGCACGCGCAAGCATGGAATTAAATGATATTGTCACAGCATCCGCAAGTGTAAATCCCAACCCCGCCCGTCAATAGTGTCAATGTTGTTTACAATTTTTATTAGCGGCTAGGTCGCGCCGGTCTAGAATCGTTCCCGATGACGAAATACTGCGTGCGACGTCTCCCTCTCTCTCTTACGACTCCAACGCCATCTAGTGTATGTGGCGATGACTCGAGCGATTGTATTCGCGCTATGTCTTCGTGATGCAATCAACTTGCGGTATAAGCCTTGGTGGTCTAGAGGTTTAGATCGTTGGTTCTGATTGTTGTGTCTATCGGCGGCTCGGGTTCGAACCCCGTTGCTATTTTTTTATTTTTTTTTACGGTTGAGTTTCTAAACAGTTTTTTGGGTATGTCTTGGGTTAGTTTTGGTTAGCAAATAGTTTTTTCTTGATTTTGGGTATGTCTTGGGCTACGTTTGGGTTAGCCCCTGGTTAGTTTCCTTTTCTTGAGCCCCCGTAGCGAGCGGTAGCGAGCGGAGGGCCGTACGAAAAGTGAAATATTACTTATTGTAACACGTGCCCGTACTTTGTATGCACTTATTACGAAATATACAGCAGCTTGCATGTGTTTCCTCGAATGCATAACACAATCGTGTCGGGAACGATTCTAGACCGGCGCGACCTAGCGACTAGTACAATTTTTGACTTCAGGCATTGGTATGAGACTTTTTGAGGGAATCAGTAATGTAACTTCGTGGCTCAGGTAGATGGCTCTCGTCTAGAAAGCCAAGGAAATTGGTTCGACCCCAGTCCATACCAGACTTTTTATTTATTATCTTGGATTAGTTAGTTTTTGGTAAGCCTTGGGTTAGTACTTGTTGGTTTCACCCCGCAGCGAGCGGAGGGCATTGCATGAAGAGGAAGAAAATGTAAAAACGCAAATAATGTAAACATGAAACAACGCATGCGAGATGCGAGACAACGTTGACTGGCGGGGTTGGGGTTTACGCGCTAGCACAAATTACCTCTAAACAGATACGAAAGCTTTGTCGGAATGTTTGATGTTCGTTGCAAAGTATCGCAAACCAAAGTATCGATTCTAAATATCGAGTATCGGCCATAAAAATATCGATACTCTGGAATATCGTATCGTATCGCACATCCCTACCTTGCGGGAATCCTAGCAAAGCCGAAAACGCGTTCAAATAATATGTGTCATAGCCAACGAATTCTTTAAACGTCGTTGGCCATAGCCGAGAAGAACAACCGTTATTTCTTCTCGAGCCATAGATCGTTCTTGCGTCTCGAATCTGCTTCTGAGTTCTTTGTTATTCACATCTGATTATGGTTTTCATTTGTGATACTTTTGATGTTTAAACATCTTACGCGGCGGTATGGGGGTAAATCTAGGCAAATGGGAAGGAAATGTTCAAGAAGATGGGGACGGAAATGTGTAAATGGCTGTGACGTCATAATCATGCGCAGTGATTTTACGAGGGCAGCTCAAATATTTGTGCATGTCGATATAGGATATGTTTACACATCAGTGTCTCGAGTACTAGCATACTCGCTCTTTTTTCTTTAAATAAAACTGTTTTAAAATATTGTTTTCATCTTTTATTTTTTATATGGTTTAAACGGTAAATCGATTACTGTGCGATAGATTTTAATAATCCGTAGAAATTATAGGCATTGACAATTATTGAAATCAATGTAAATGTCTGTATTTTTATGCTGCTTAATTTAATATGTATTGAATCGAGGCCTCCGAAAGGGCCCTAATATTGGAAAACGTATCATCACCATCTGAGGGTCATATTCGGTACCTACGAGATTTTAGTAAGAAATAATGCTATTGCAGCTTTTTATAGAAGACATTTTATTCATGATAATCAAGATATTTATTAGCAAATATGACTTAAATCACGTTCTAAAGAAGAAGCCCTGATATTTAAATCTAAGATGGCGTCGCTCAGAGGGAACAAATTCTGACTAGTCATATATAAACTACATTTGTTACTTTTTGACTTTAAAAAATTACTTACCTACCTAAACTATTTTTAATAATTAATTACATGTCATATACCAAAATAACAACAAAAAACCGTTTGAGATCCATACCCATCGCACAGAAAGGAACATAATAATTTTTATTATAAGTAGTTTAACAATTATAATATGCTATGATGTAAAAAATATGGATTATGGTTATTAATTATAAATATACAGTGGTTTTGGTTAGTTTATAATATATTTAGTTTTAAATATAACTCGAACGGTATATAAAATAAAACAAGAATACGTAAGAATTTTTTTTAAGACTGTTTAAATAAGTAATGTGAAAAAATTAATTTTTACTTTTGGGGAGTTTTTGACTTGACACGATTATTTCTGTTTTGTTTAAAAAATAAACTTAACATTTTTAAGAAAACTGAATTTTGAAAAAATTACCCATTCTTTTCAATTTGAGCCTGTGCATTAGAAAAGGACTTTTCTGCCTAGTTTTTGCAGCATATATATTTTTTGATGCTAATAACAACCAGAGTAAAAAAATAAACACTTGTTGAGTGATGACATTTTTGGCACTTGTGGTAATAATTATTGTAAATACAAAAAAAGAGTATGTCGTTAGTAAAAGAAAATTATTTTATGGAGAGTTGAACTTTTGTTTTCGGATTCAAGAAGTTGTGTGACGGAGATGATCCACTTAAAAACCTGTACCTGCCAAATCTTAATCCATTTCAAAACCCAAAATAACACAGTACAAAGCACAACAAACAAGTTGTAGAGGTCAAAAACCGCGGAAAATCAACAAAATATGCACGTTTTTACTAGCCACTATCAATACACAACACTATTTTCACACTGCAAATACTTTGAAATCAATTATCAACAAAAATCATTTTTTTTCCGATCGAAAATAGAAGAATAAGCCGGCACGAACATACTAATTTATGCAAACAGCTTAGGTATCACCAAACGGGATTTACGATTGTGACGTTTTGCACAGAATTCTCGTACGTCTCGATTTAATGTAAATGGGGCATATTATTGAAAGCCGTCCAAGAATGCATATCATACATACACTCAAAAACCGACATATATCCAGCCAAATTGACGAACCTCAACTACCCTGTTATTTTACTTCACTTCAAATAGTGCCTCATTGTCATTGATTTTAGATGAAAAATGACCAAAGTAAATAAAACCCTAAACAATTATAAAAATAATGGACGGTCAATTAAGAAGAAACTCCGAATAATATTTAAATACTTTAACAACAAGTTACACCGATTTTATTCAGAAGGTAAATGCAGCAATGATTCTAATAAAGAAAACATTAACCCATTACTAAAAAAAGGGATGCTGCTAAAGATGTAACCCCGGCAGAGACAATGTCTCTGACCCCGGCTGTACCACAGTCCCACAGTGTCATAAAATTGAGTTTGACGAGAATGTTTTGGGTAAGCTTTTATAGGAATCATTACATTGATAATTTAATTTACATAGGTACTATACAGGAAGTTAGACAAATCTTCAATATATTTCTAGATACTGTAAGTATGTAGGTAGGTACTCTGTTTAAATATTCATAATAAAATCTCAACAATCCATACAATTAAATAGTTTTACAATCTAGGTCTTGAAGTAAAACTATTGATTCTCATGCAGCGACCAATAATCACTGCCGGTCGATTAAATAAGCCCCTCGGACGGCGACGTCCATCTTCCTCTCTCACAATTAAAATTCAAATAAATGTATTTCATAAAATCTTAAAAATAAGGAAATGGCGGCACAAGAAAAAATAAAATATACACTCGTTCATACATACTTAACATTCACACCTAAAAAAACCTTGAACACTAACAATACAAAATTATTATTAAAGTATAAAGAAAATTAAAATAAACTGTGGCTTAAAATCTATCAAATAGCCATGAATGCTAGGTAATATAGTTTGTATTGAGTTAAATTAAGGAATTAATTATTATTAAAAACTGGCTAGTCTGATTATTACTGTTTATAGGCGACATGAATCTATAAGGTGTTTATTAGCCCCTAATATATTTATACGAAAATAATAAAACTTTATATTTCATCAATTTTAATCGTACCTTTTCATGCAATTATTATCAGAAAAGTTATTACTTTTGCTTAGAAAAATATCCATACACCATAACCGCTGTCTTTGTGCCAGATTACTCGTTACTATAGCATTTGCTATACCTACATGACTGGTTAGTAATTTCCTTGCCAAATTTACTTAATTCCATATTATATTTTAGGCTTACGTGATGCTTGTGATATGATTTCCATCAAAAATATTGTAGAATATGAAGAGTTATATCGAAGTTCAAGATATATGTTTATCAAAAAAGTGGAAAAAATACATAACCCGTTTATACAAATTTCGGTTAACCTTATGAGGGAGTTTCGTTACTCCAATCTTACGCCTTTAACGCTTTACCATGGTACTAGACATAAATATATCGACGATATATGTGTTTTTAACTTTAACTGGAGGCTTAGTGGAATTCAAAGAGGACGCCGTTATGGCAAGGGGGTTAATTTTGCAACAAACCCAGAATTTGCTGCATACTTTTGCGATCCGAATAGTTTCTGGAAAATCATCGTTATTGCTGAAGTATTGGTGATCAAAACTGACATGGGCTCGGAAGACTTAGAATTGCCTCCGCCTGGATGCGATACTGCTTCCACAGAAAATAAAGGATCATTTATGAAATTTTCCGATAGCGAATTTCGTCCTAAGTATATTGTATGGTTTGACTGGCTGTATTGAATTATTATGCTCTCTAATGTAATTATAGTTAAATACTTGACGAGATTTTATTAGGATATAATTTAATGTAGTAACGATTATTCTATAGAGTTCCCTTGTAACTGTTAAATTGATGACAGACATTACGTTTTAATATTATCATATTTGTATTTAAAAGTAGATATCGGTGCTTTGTACAGTTCGAAGTAATTTAATAAAATCAAATTTCCTAACATGTCCATGTTTTCCAATACATTTTAATTCTACAGGCTGTTACATAAATTAATATATTTGCGTCCAATTTTTTGAAACTGCAGTAGAAATAATAAGGTTCACAGACGTTAAAAACTCGCAATGTATATCAACTGAGTCAGTATTCCTTGCATTAAACTCTAAGCGGAATTCGATTCGAAATGTATACAAGAGCACGTCGACTGAGATTGAATACATTATACTAAAAAGTAGGGGAGACTAGGGCCCATTTGAAAAAAAAAACTCTAACTCACAAACAAAGCAATTTTGCTTTAATTCTGTTAGTTAGTTATTTTTTATGCTATTGCAAGTTCGAGTCTACACTTGTTGAAATGTGGGTAGATTTGAACATTTCTGGGGCAACTTTGAACAATGTTTAAAATATACATATTTTGACTCCATCTTGAGTAAAACCTAAACATGGACAGAAAGGCAGAGGTAGAGATTTTTAACTTTTATTTATGAATAAAAATACCAATTTTGTACTGGATTTCTTCCTTAAGAGTAGACAGTTCTACACCAAAATATAATATAGACACAGCACTTGTAGTTCTCCCAGTTATATCAGGTGTAGGGAGCTTCATTCTGATAGCCCCTTTGTCTATCCTATTAATATCATCATTTTCCGGGAAGAGGACTATTTCTAATGAATTTTCCTTTAAAGCCTTCTTCCGAAATATCTTTCATCTGATCGGCAAACAATGAGATTTTTTGATAGCAAATGAAGGAAGAATAAAATGATTCATTTGTAAATCATTTGTCGATTCATGATTCTCTAAATCACTGAACGTTCCATGTCATCTGATGATTTGTCATGAATAAACATACTCTTAGACTGAGAATCAGACGCGATAGAATCATTATGAGAGCAAAAAGCTTCATATACACCTTTTTTTAACTTTCACAATTTTCTGTGATTTGATATTTGTAAGTTTCTGCTGGTCTTTCCATTCGTTCTGCCTCAAGTTTAATCTTTTCAGGGGTCTCAGTCAAAATGCGGGATTTTCCTCTGTTTCTACCTTCGGTTAAAGCAGATTTCAGAGCAGCCTTGGGATATGGATGGACATCAATCATTAGATTTTCCTCGGGTGTACCAGGATTATTTAAAACAGCAGTTAGGGATAAGAATGATGTATTGCCAGTTGCTACAGGCCTACCAGTTACAGTTGCGCTCACTAAATGCCAGTCGATTTAAAGACCACAAGCCTGGGTTTTTAAATAAAATAATATAGGCCCTTATAAACGTCGCGTTAAAAGCAATATTGACTAACTGAGGCAATCTATGTATAAAAATTGTTTTTCCATGATTACAGATTAACCAAACATTTTGAGCTATTTTCGTCTTGGCTTTAAATGACCCCAAAACTCTAACGTCCAGAGGTTGGAGTCTATTTGGACCATTGCTATGTGACCACAGCAGCCCCGTCTCTTTACGCCGCCCGAGGCGAGCAGGATTTGGCCGCCCCATACAACAGACCAATTAAGGAGTCAGTAATGATCTATCCGGCGAATAGGCGCCTGTGCGGTTTTTCAACCGGTAGGTTCCGGTATAAGGAGATGACTTGCAGGGTCTATATTTTCATGGTAAATGTACCACGTGGGAGGCTACTCGGATTAAAGTTGGGGATCCCGGGGCTCGATTTTAAGGGGGGGGGGCTAAAAATCGGCCGCCCTATATGGAAATCGCGTGGTTTTTCGCGATTTCTGGCTAAACGGGAGCTCGGAGCGAAATTTTGCGGCGACCAAACCCCGCGGCGCGGAGTCGACCAGCTAGTGGGTACCTCCCACGCCCCCAGTTTCCCGATTTTTTATCGAGAAGTGGGGGAAATCGCGAAACACGTTTTTAACGGGTAGGTTCCGGTAGAAATTAAGAAGAATTTCGACAAATGGAAAAATCCGTATTTTTACATCGACCTAACCTTCATTTTGTCACATAGGAACCGGAACTTACCTGGAACCTATCGGTGGAACCTAAAGGCCTTTTTTTCAATCGATTTGAAATTCGGCATGTAGGTAGACAAGGCCGACAAAAAGGTTCTTTACGAAAAAAAAAACAGTATTCTTAGTTTTCGAGAAATCGGCCGTTTAAATTCGAGAACGGTCGTAGCTCCAAAACTACGACTGATACGAAAAAAATATATACCACCAAAAATATGATTTCGATGGCCTTTAAGCCCGTATGTGACTCATTGAACTTAAAAAATATATATAGCCGTTCTTTTGTTTCGAAAAAAAGGACATTTTTTTCAAAAATTATTTTTTTACCACCCTGTATATGCTTTTAAAAATTCCATTTTTATGTTAATAACATGTAAATGGATCCCTTTAATCGGTTCCGTAATAAAAACGGATAATTTTTCTCCGAAAATTTTTTCGGAAAAATTCACGGGTAAGAATGTGTACCTCAAAAAAATCGAGATTTTTATTAAATCGGCTATAATTCGAAAACGGTAAGAGTTAGAGGTAAAATTTAAATGGGAAAAAGATGGGTCTCGTCGGGTACTATAATGCGCCATATCCAGTTTGATTGTACGAGGTTTCGTTTTTTTCCAAATCGACCAAACGTGATTTTTATATTTTCTTCATTTCTGTGATAACGGAAAGAAATATCTCAGTATCTGCGCCGTCTTAAGACCGATCGAAAAGCTCCTATAAAGTTTTTCGATAGCAGTTCAAATAAGGTAGATATTCGATAAAATGTAATTTTTTTCTCAAAATCTAGCATTTTTCTTCAGATTTCGGCACGAAATAGGGACTTTCGTAGGGGGATGATCTTTTTTTTTTCGATAATATATGGGGGGGGGGGGGGGGGTAGGTTGGGTGCGTCGAGTTTCATTTTAGCATCGAAGAGATCGTAGGTATGAGTTTTCTGTACCGAAATATTTCGAAAACAGTTGAATTTTTAAAAAAATTTATTGTTTTACCACCCTGTATATGATTTTGGAAATTTTATTTGCATGTTGGTGATATGCAAGTGGACCCTTCTAATCGTTTCGGTAATAAAAACAGGGAAAAATTTTTGAAATTTGAAATTTTGAAATATATTTCCAAAAAACTAATTTGGAAGTGGGCATTTTAAAGAGGGGTTATATGGGGACGCAGAGTTCGAATTTTTGGTCTAAAAATCGCACGAGTCTTCTATTAAGAAATATTTCGAAAATAGGGGATTTTTTTGGGGAAATTTCTATTTTTAACACCCTGTATGTGATTTAAAAAAATATTTGTACGTGGGTGACATGTACGTGGATCCCTCTGACCGGTTCTGTAATGAAAGCGGAAAAAAATTTCAAAAATAATTTTCGAAAAAAAATAATTTTGATGTGGGTACTCCAGAGGGGGGTATTTAGGGGCGCGGAGTTCGAATTTTTGGTCTAAAAAATCGCGCGAGTAGGTTTATGTAACATGCGGTCGCTCCACGTTCAATATGTGCTACATGCTATTCAGTAATCGATCAATCAGTCGGGTTGCGTAAAAATTGTCCTGAATCGCTTTAGAGCGATGTCGCCCGTCCCTAAAGATGTGGTAAGTCGCGATTTTTCATTAGCAGTTGCGACTGTATGAGATTTTTCATTCACTGCGAATTTAAACTGCTAATAATGCTAATTGCGAATAGACCGTTATGTTATATAGTGGGGTTTAATTTTTTTAAGGCTTTGGCTATTATTACATACAACGCGCGATGAGCTGCTTATAGTACGAATGATGCGTTTTACATATTCATTGCGAGAGTGTTTACCGTGTTACATATAATCACATTAAAACTTTATAGAAATAATAAAAACGGCCGCCCTTAAAAATCGGCCGCCCGAGGCGCCTGCCTCGCCGCCTCACCACTGGAGACGGCGCTGACCACAGCCTCGCCTCATTAGGCGGAAACGTAACAAAAGTTATGCCGTTTTCTTGAGCATGTTCCACTGCTTCAAGTGAGCAATAGCTCTCATGGTTAGCCATAAATATGACGATAGCGTCAGTTCTACTGCACTTGATGTGTCGAACAATATGTTTAAGGACTTCGAAAAAAGGACCTGAGACATCCGTGGCTTTTGAGACTGTTTGCCAAAACAATAGAGTAGAATGGGACAAAAGGAGGATTTTTCAAAAGAAATATATGTGTTACGAAGCTAACAAAACAGTAAAACTCTCTTAAACAAAAACTAGATTCGTTCCTTAAAAAAAAAATAAGTCACGTGCAAAACAAGACTCTTGCCCCACCGGTGGGGCAAAAATTTCATTAAGGTGGGACAAAAGTCTCTTAAATAAAAACTAGATTTGTTCCTTAAAAAAAAGTCACGTGCAAAACAGGCTCTTGCCCCACCGGTGGGGCAAAAAATCCATTAAGGTGGGGCAAAAGTCCTTATGCATCACAAATAAACTGTCCAAGTCTTTCGTATGCAGTGCACTTCTCATGCCATCATTGTATGCACTGGATCCAGTCTTCAATTGGTGGGTCTTCATATTCTTCTGAGCATCCATGGCAAAAATTATTCTCATTTGACTATTCTTTAAAAATACCTCTTGCATCCATATTGTATATAGCGCTTGGTGGAAAGTTGAATTTATTGTACAGCGTGGATAGATTATTAAAAAAGACTTTAACCTGTCTCTTGTTGAAGCCCGTTACTCTCGCCAGGCTGGTTCCACTTAGGAGTTCTCAACGATAAATTACGTTTTTGAATGAATTTAAAAGCACAATCTTTGCCAGCCTTCTTCTTTTCGTTATCAAATGGATGAGCCACATTGTTCAAAGCTGCAAAATCATATTGTTACGTTTTTCCCGTGGGTTCTGTACGAAATTACAACTTTCACTATTTTAAACTAATACTCTCTTTATTTTATATCACTGTGTACAATGAATCACACTAAACTACTCTTATAACTTTACAACTATTAGTTCTTTACAATCCAACGCTCAATGATCAACTAACTAATTATCAATCGCCTTAGGTCTGCTCCTTATATACAATCTCAAATCTATCACGAATACTCGAGTATTCCGATAAGCCACTCTATGATTCTCGACCAGGCCATCGAGATAATTCCAGCGTTCCTGAATATTCGCGGCCGGCCGGCGATGACTCATATATAGACGCGGGACGCAGCAAGGCCAGTTTTATAGGGTAGCAGCAGGCGCGGCTCGTGAGTTTATTGGCAAGTGGGTCAAATCTAGGTGGACAGAGGCGCATGCCAGAATAGCGTCGAAGGTGAAAAAATGTCCGGGAGCCACGCTCAAAATGTTTTTTTTTTGCGTTTTTTCCTTTAGAAAAAAATAACCAAATATGTTTATAGCATCCGCAAATCCAGTCAGAAATGTTGTACGTAGCTGGCTTAAAATACCTGTTAATTTCTTTCCCTCTATATTTTGTGGTTTGTTTTAGGTCTAGAAGAGGTTTCGGGCGTCTATTTTCTTTTATTTTTAAACGCTTTTCAAACGTCAATGTGCCGCTTATTTTACACTGAAGTATTTTTTGCACAGAAGCCATTGGTAAATATTTGTTTATAACTCTAAGTACTTGCACTACATTTACCACTAACCAAATGCCACAAACGACACAATGCAACAATGGCTAAATTTAAAAAAAGTTAGTAAAACCAAAAGCTATAACTATAATTTAAATAAAAAAACAATCAAAAGCCTCGCGCCGGTCGGCCGGCGATAATCGATAATAACAACTAAATTTCATATAAGTTTTTACAAACGCAATGCGTATGTCAATATCAAATTCCTCTGTCGCTCCTGGGTAGGCCAATTGAATGAGACATCTAATATCTGCCTCAAACTCTTGCAGGTCTTCACCAGGCATCTGATGTCGGGACTTAACTTGTGCCTGATACAGTTATCTATATGTTGGTCTCCAAATCGTCTCTCCAAGGCAGCTGCAAGTATGTCATATTTCCCCTGTTGGCTGATGGGAATAGTCTGTAATAGTTCCAGGGCAGATCCACGAAACGCAAGCACTAGTGATGTAGCCATTTCTTCGTTATTCCAACTGTTGGAAACAACAGCGGCTTCAAATTGCCTTCTGTACATTGTGCACGATGTTTGACCGTCATACATTGGAGGTTTGATGTTTTGTCCTGAGGCGAATGCCCTCTTGGTGGGTACTTGATGTTTTAGTCTGGTAACTTGTGCTTGTAGATTTTTAATTTCTTTCTGTACGTCTCCTACTTCTTTTTGTACATTTCCAACTTCTTTTTATACATTTCCCACTTCTTTTTGTACAGTTCCAACTTCTTTTTGTACAGTTCCAACTTCTTTTTGTATATTGTTTACTTCTTTTTCGAATTTCTCATACTCTCTCTATACTTTGCCTATATTAGGTTATAAATGAAGTCAACGTTGAAAGGAAAGTGTTTTCAGGCTTACAGGTGGTAAATTCTTTATGCCATCTCATCAAATTATAACAACCAATCCTCTCCAGCTGATTTATTTTTGTTCCAACTCGCAGGCATTCCTAATTTTAATTTATTAGCATAATTCATATACGCAAGGGCTTTCGCGGATTGTAGGTAAGATCATAGCACATTTTCGAAGAATTTTAAAAACTGCTTAGATTTCAAAACACTTTCGTAATTATAGGAGAATGCTTCTACATTAGTTTTGATAAGTGAAATCAACCTTGAAAGGGCAGTATTTTCCGGCTTAAGGGTGGCAAATTCATTATGCCGTCTCATGAAACTATACAGACAATCTTCTCCATTTATTTCTGTTCCAACTATCAGGCATTTTTAATCTTATTTTATTAGCATAATCATTTACGCGAGGGTTTTCAGCTATTCGTAGGTAAGACCACAGTACATTTTTGAAGAATTGATGGCACTAAGTAAGGCTGATTCTTCATTTTTGGAGAAAACTTGCAAGCTGGAATATTTTGAATGAAAATTATGGTTAGCAAAAGAGGTCACAACACCACCAGCAGTTACACTTAACTTTTAATGCAGTAATGTGAAGCTGTATGCGACATACCGAATATTGCAGCCGCTTCTCGCAATGCCATTCTTTGCTCCATTACAGCTCTGATTACAGATTCCATATACTTCATTGTAAACTTTTCTTTTTTCTCATATGTTCGAATCATGTTTAGTCTGAAAAGTTAAAATAGAAATTTATTCATTTACTTCAACATTTGTAACAGTAAATCGAAAATTAGCGTACTACATGAAATTTGTCAAACCTAATAACGTGGCATAAATTTAATCTACCATTCTATTCAAAAACTATATTTTTTTTATTCAAATATGCCCCGATTCCTTAGCTTAAATCGTCGCCTTTCTCACATCTCAGTCCTAACTAGCTTTTGCTAAATTTGTCAGGAGAGCTGAAAAATTAAAAAGGGTTAGACATAAATCAGCGCAGTTAGCTTAGTTTTAAAGTTAATATATATGGCTTTAAAACTACGCTAACTTCGATGATTTATGTGTAACCCTTTCTCATTTTTAGCACTCCTGACAAATTTAGCTCGTGAGAAAGACGACGAAATGTGCCCATAAGGAATCTTTTGGCTAATCTACCATTTCGCACATCTTCAGATATATAACAGTAATATATCCAATTACAGAATAAAACTCACCTCTTTCAAATGGCACGACACTAATCCACTTAACTTAAAACAGAAATTACACCACAAAATATAACTTTGAATTCGAAAAAGTGCGTTCAGCCACTTTGCTTTATGTTAAAACTGATTCACTCGATGTTTTGAATTGGCTAGAAATATGATGTTCAAATCTACCCCTTGTTCAAATGCAACCCAGTTACCCCTAAATGTTAAAGACTGCGTAGGGTTTTTGATAGGCGCAGAAACTGTCAAAGACTGTATATCATAAAATGCCTTTTGATGTGTAAACATCTTACGCGTTTCGGAAAATCTTAAAACACGTCTCTCAGATCATCGAGGACAGCTGGTTAGCTCTGCTTTTAATGCTTCATTTCCTATTAAACAAGTTTATAAACGTAAAAACTAAAATCACACTTCAATTTGGTTCAATGAGGGATGAGGGTTTTCGACAGATGCGTGAAACCTTACATTTCTTAAGGGAATTGAATTCTCATGGCCCGAGTGATGATTTAAGTCACTTTATTAAGACACAACAGTCTGCATAAGAGAGCAATACAGCAAGAAAGCGGCAAATGACCGTTTAATTTCAAACTCTCCTAATCCCATCAAAACCATGTGGCAAATTATAAACGAATATAGATATGTTCCTAAAAAGGAATCTTCATCAGACATCCCTCCAGATGACTTTAACAATTTTTTTGTAAATATTGCACAAGACTTGCAAAGTCAAATCCTCGTGGATGAGCCCGATCCAACTGTCAATATTTCCATCTTTTCAAATGACGCCTTTACTTTTAGCCCAGTTACTTATAATGAGATCAGAGATGTTATTACTCAACTAAAAAATAAAAAAAATTGCGTGATTAAGACCACACGATAGAAGTGAAAACTTCAACAAGCGGGGTCATCGTTTGTCAGAATTTCGATCCGAGCCTTCGTTGCAGAGATACGGACGAAAAACGGTTTCCCCCCCCCCCCAAAATTATAGCCCCGTTCCCACCGTATGGTCTAAGATGGCCCCCCATGGGGCGCACCTATCATAAAAATTTCGACCCCGTACCTCTTCCCGTTCTCCTGAAATAAATTATTTAAATTTTTCCTTCTCTCCCCTCCCCTGGCCAAACAGGGGGAGGGTACGGAGTCCCGTTTTCGTCCAGGATCTTCTTTTACCCCGGCTACATCCCCTGACAATTTCAGCCCTCTACCCATACGAGAACGGTTTTTTCCCCAAAATCCCCCCTTAAATTAGAGCCCCGTTCCCCCCCCCCCCTATGGACTAAGGTGGCTCCCATGGGGCCCTACTACCATAAAAATTTCGACACCGTACCTATTCCCGTTCTCCTGAAATTAATTATTTAAGTTTTTCCTTCTCCCCCCTCCCCTGACCAAACGGAGCGGGGCACGGGGTCCCGTTTTCGTCCAGGATCTTTTTTTCACCTCGGCTACATTCCCTGAAAATTTCGGCCCTCTATACCGATACGGGAACATGCCAGTAGGAGCGTGACGCGTGACGTTACATATCCGAGCGTGACGGCTTGGTCTCATTCAACCCCCACAAAAAAAACGCAAAACGCGCCTAAAGAAGTTTTCATTTCAAAAAAAGTAAAGACCCTTTCGGACTGACTGTGGAGCTGCTGAAAAGTATTAAAATCGCCTCTGACCAAGCTCATAAATTATAGTATCAAAGAAAACATTTTCTCCGACATTTGAAAACAAGGAACAGTAATTCCAATATAGAAGAAAGGTGATAACAATGATATTTCCAACTATAGACCGATTTCGTTGCTACCCATCTTTCCAAAAATTTTTGAAAAATGTATGGCCTCTTGTATCACACAATTCTTGGAAACTAAGGGACTTTTCTCTGAACAGCAGTTCGGCTTTCGGAAAAAAACTTCTTTGGATCTGGGAATAGTATCAACAATCCACGGGCCTTTGAGGAACGTGGGTTTCTGGTAAGCAGCTTCTGCGACTTGAGTAAAGCCTTCGATTGTGTATCGCATGGGATACTCCTGTCCAAACTAAGGAAATATAAATTTGACCATCCCAGCATCTCCTTGATTAAGAGTTATCTAACTGGTCGACGCCAGATGGTGCAGGTTAATGGGGTGAAATCAGTCGAAAGGGAGACTCATAATGGGGTACCTCAGGTGTCTATTCTGGGCCCTATATTGTTCTTATTATATATAAATGATCTCCCTCAAACTGATCCACAGGCTCATTACACCCTGTTTGCTGATGAGTGATGACACCACAATTTCCTGCTATGATGGAGATCTGGATCGGGTTATGGAGCGTGCGTGCGATGCACTTTCGGTGGCTAAAAAATGGTTTACCACTAACCGTCTATTTGCTAATGTTTCCCAAACCCAAACCCTAATATTTACTCCTCGTGTTATGCCAGATGGTGATAGGGTTCCCAGTGCGAGGTTTCTAGGCGTCCATCTTGATATGGACTTCGTTGGGATGCCCATACTGATGCCCTGTGCAATAAGCTTGCCTCAAATACATTCCAGCTTCGTAATCTAGCAAAGTGTGTGTCCCAATCTGTGCTGAAACAAACATACTTTTCTTTGGTGCATAGCCTTATCTCCAATGCTATTATTGTATGGGGCCACAGTGCTGGAGCAGGGCAGGTCTTTCGCCTCCAAAGGCGGGCAGTTCGTGTGCTGGCGGGGTTGTCATATAGAGAGGATCGTAGGCGGGCTTTCGTAGACCATCATATTATGACTGTTCCATGTTTATTTATTTATGAGAGTCTTCTCTACTTAAGACGTAACCTCGATAACTATCAGGCACATATTAACATCCATGTTTATAACACTCGTAATAGGCACAATCTAGTTCCAAATTACCACCGCTTGGAAGTTACCAGATTCTTTTAAGATTGCCAGAGAAGCAATTTAAGAATAAATTGAAAAGTTTTCTATCTAGTCAGGGATTTTACGATTACACAGAGTTCCTAAACTATCAATTTTAATGTATCAGGTTTGTTTTATTAAGTATTCCTGTTTTATTAAGTGTTCTGTTTTGATATAATTTTTTTTGTGTCTTTTATCTTTACACTTTTAAATTCAAATTATGTATATTGACGAATTTTATCTTGGACACTAACTGGTGTAATAATGTATTGTTAACTTTAGTCTTGGTGTATACTTATGTAAATACTGTATGTATTTTGGCATCAATAAACTATTTGATTTGATTTTACGCGGCGGTATGAGGGTAACTCCCGGGAAAATGAACGGAAGTGTATAAGGGGATGTGCCATCATAACCTATGGACAGTGATTAGTGCTCAGCTACTTCTGCGCTTCCTTGTAAAACGTGTTCTTGCTTACGCCAGAATATAGGCAATCAATTCCAAGTAAATGGTTGCCTATATTCAGGCGTCACGAAGACGAAATATACTCTTTACGAGGGCTGCTCAAACATTTGTGAAGCATACAAAATACCAAGGGCTAACACGTGTATAACTTTCGTTTTTCACTGTATAGTTTGGTGATAACACCCTGTATGTATGTAGCATGAATGAGCCATAATTAACCCACAAATAGATTTATTTCACCCCGGGTAAACGGAAATTTGTGCATTTAAAGCAGCATATTTCAGTTCTTCATTACGATCCCTTAGTCCGACCGAACCTGGTTTTGTTGGTATAATAATAACGCAAAATGCCACTCTGTCAATTCAATCGTGTTTAATCGTTTTCAATTTAACATATCCTTGTCTCTGTCAGTGTTCTGTAAACAGCAGTGTCAAATAAAGAAAGAAAACAGTTTCTACCCTTTCAATATCCCAAATGAATTCGGCAAAGCGCCAACCCCCACTTTTTATTCGTTCTTGGCGCCAGGCCGCCAGCTCGAAGAAAAAATTAGTTTTATTAGTGCTTAGAAAACACTCAACCTCGTAGGATCTGTCTCGTCACAGCTCTCCTAGATTTTCGCGCCGAAAAACATCTAGCCCTGTTTAAGGCAACTAATTAGTTTTTTTCTCATTTTGTTACGTATTTAAAGTGCAGGTTCAACGTTCATTCAAGCAAGAGCAAAAGTTCTCGTTCTCATCTTCGCGCCAAAAGGTCACAACCTTTTAGGCAATTTCTCCGTTTTGTATGCACAAATATTAGAGAATATTTAGTGTACCTCTGTTATCTTTGTCCACGTTGGACAGAGACCTCGTTTAGGCGTTTTTAACGCAGTTCCTCAAAACAGAAAGACGTAGCGTCTCTGGTCCCTTGCAGATTGAAGAGAATCAGTAAAAATGGCGCCTGCAAACTGGCAGTAATGGCAATCCATTCCAAATCCCAGCAAAGCTATTACAGGAATCCAATGGTTAAAGTTTAATAAACTACCCCTGGGTACGATAGCAGGAGAAAAGTAGAATATCAAGGTATTTGGTAGAGTGAAAGGAAAGTTGAAATTTTAAAGACACAAGTTTCATTTTAAATTAAAAAATCAAGACTTTTTAGTAGATATTTTAATTAAGCACTCTTTTGTAATATTAGTTGTATGTGTGAGAGGATGAATGCTTGAAATTAATATAGAAAATACTGTATATATTTATCATATTTAATGCAATTTACACCTGCATTATTAAAGCAAATCAAAATGAATACATGTTTCAATTCATCCTATAGATATAATCTCGCTACCCTATAGTAATACAGTTCATTAAAAGTGGTTAATTAATATCTAAGATATCACCCCCTTCTTTATGGTTTTAAGCAATAGTAAAAATCAATTGTTTATTCCGACCAGGCTTTAAAAAATTATCCAGTTAAACGCTATTGAAGCAATACATTAAATTACATAACCCATGTCGATATAGGATATGTTTACACATCCGTCTCTCGAGTACTAGCAAACTAGCTCATTTTCTTATACTGTCTTCATTCATAATCCATAAAAAAGAGCGAGTTTGCCAGTACTCAAGACACTGATGTGTAAACATATCCTATATCGACATCGGTGGTGTAATTTAATGTATAGCTTCAATAGCGTTTAACTGGATAATTTTATAAATCCCTTGGTAATTTGTATGCCACTCAAAATTTGAGTAGCCCTCATAAAGAGTATATTTCGTCTTCGTGACAACTGAATATAGGCAACCACTTATTTCGAATTGGTTGCCTATATTCTGGCGTTAGAAATAACACGTTTTACAAGGAAACGCTGAAGTAGCTGCGCATGGACTATGATGTCACATCCCCTTACACAATTCCGTCCATTTTTCCCGAGATTTACCCTCATACCGCCGCGTAATAACATCGATAACAATCCTTCAAAAATCCCTATTTCTCCTAAAACCTTGTTTTTGGTGCTTGCGCCTGTCTGATATGATACTATTAATTGCCTCAATTAATCGCATCATAGTAATATTAGACATAAAAAAAGACTCAAGTTAGATGTTGATATTTATAAACTAGTATTTCTGAAAGTAAACAAAGACATGAAAAAAGTATATGTTTCTTATAAAAAAATAAAAATAAAAAAATAATTATAAAAAATAGCAGGCCGCAACATGATAATATGCTTATTAGCTAGAATAATGTATCACATATTCATGTAGTTTGACAACAAATCCTTGATGTACCGAGTTACGAAAAAAATAAAATTACATCATTTGTATCTTTGGTAATGTCAGACTATCAACTCGATCACTTAACTTCTTCTGGATAAATATCGGATCATGCTAAAATAAGGAATAATAATTATGATCCAAGGTTGGCCATTATTGATATTATAGACAACCTCTATTGTTCTTATTATGCATATTAGCTCATTGTAGATTAACATAACATTGACATATAGGTATGATTATATCTGTTGTGAAAAGAAAAAAAAAAATACTCAATACGTATTTAGTCACTGTTCATAAAATTTCGAATCATCCTATCTTCTCCTAATGTTCCAAGCTTTAAAAAATACTATTTTTTTATTTTATGAAATAAGATAACCTAGTTTCTTCTGTACTGTACGAAAATTTGCATTATTGTTTTTAGTACCTATTCAATGTTACCTGTAAAACATGTATTCCTTTCATCGAAGATACAACCAATTCTTTGACGCCATCTGCAGATAAATCTACATATTTTATAGAAAGAACAGGTGCAACAATATGTCTTATTTCTTCTAGCCACCATTTGTTATCCTTGATATCATGTTTATATAACAGTATTTCCTAAAATGTGTAGATTTTCAGACAACTGTATATAATAAATAGTTATGTTAAAAGTTACTTTTTGGTATATTGTAAACATGAAAGAAATCAACAAGAAACAATTTGTTTTAACAGTTAATTTGTTAACTGATTGATTGACATCAATAAAAAGTTATAATGTAATCAGTATATAACTATTAATTTTACTGACAGTAGATACCTCTGAGCTAGTACCAACTATTATTTCCTTTTGGCCATCAAAGTCAATATCTGCTACAATACAACTAGTGAATGTGTTGCAATAGTCATGCCGTGGTAAAGTAATATAATCACTTAATCCATATTTAAGAATATCGCTAAAACAAATTGATATCATTTTATCATCCCAAAAATTGTAAGAACAATAACTCCACTTTTAAAGTCATGTCAAAACTAAACCAATAGCAATTAGGTAGATTCATTAGATAGCAGTAAACAATGCCGAATGTACACTTAGAACACTACAAAATGATATAGGTGCACCTACTGAAATAGCACAGGTGGCAACATCGAATTTACTACAACTAAATTTAGAATTAGTCGAGTGTCTCTCTTTTCTAATCCAGGTTTACAAATTGCTTTTCCAAATTTTTCCATACAACCCATTCCATTTCCAAATTTTTTCATACTGCCAGTTCCATTTTCAAAATATAAATGTACTTTTGAGATATAGTTCGTAAATCTGGTTGAAAAGTTGTATACAAGCTTGTTCGCCTTTGTGTTTACTTTTAAAAGTTTTATGTAGCCACATTCACAACAAAATGTGGTTATTCGCCTAGAAATACATCAACAGACTTAGAACATTTGGAAAATTGATTCAAGCATTCTAAAGCAAATCAAACTTAATTATACTAATATGTAATCGACTCTTACAGAGTAGAGGTGACCTTGTTGGACGACATCGTCCGTTTACTATACGATTAAGTATGCTTTATGGCATCAAGTCATGTTTTATTGTAAAGTATACAATTAATTAAGTAAGTTTTTTTATCAATTTTGCGTGAAAGTAGCCAAAACTAATTGCTCTTAAAGATACCAGTTTTACTGCACTAAAAATGAACCCTTCAATCTAGGATTTCTTATTAATTTATGAAAAAACATGGATTGTGTTTAACCAAAAATATAGGATTTCCAGATTTACCTTGGAAGTTCACATTTATCCTACAAATTTTAGTTTTGTTTTAAGTACTTTACTCATAAATCATGGGACCCAATGCCCCAAATGTTCAACATTGTATCGTCATTATAAGCCTGGAAAAAATGCTTAGAAATTAAAAATTTGTGAAGTAGACTCTGATAGGGATCAGTCAATTGTGGTAAGATTTATATCTAAAACTTACTCCTCATAAGTGTTCATATAGCACATATCAATCCATATGACAGGACTAGGAGTTTTCGGAAATTCGGGAAATAATTCTTTGCCATCAATTTCCTTATATATGTGTTCAGTGGTGTTTTCACGATAAATATGAACTTGGTTATCACTTCCTGACAGTATAAACACTATCTAAAATGTAACGTTTAAAATATATTACAGACTCTCTAATCCAACTGCGATGTAGTCCGAATATCTCTATAATCCAAAATTTCTTCTATTTTGATTTTAAGAGTATTCTATAATCCGTACATGCCAAATAAGGAGAAAATAAAAAAAAACAATGATTTCAAATATGAAAAGTTGGGCGAAAATCGGGGGTATCTACTAAAGTTAAAAAAAGTTGATGTTCCGATGTTCTTTTATTACAGTTCAATAAACAGTTGCTATCAGGGTCCAGGAAACAGAAACACTTTGAAGCAAGGCGAGTTTAGCAACAATATATTCCTAATACGAATTTAGTTGATCCGAATTATCGAGTTTGTACTGTATTTATAATTATGAAATACAATATCAATAGATTAACGGGAAAACATATTTGAAACAATTACTAATGTAATACTCACTTCTTTATTAGCAATTGTATCACCATTCCATGTTACAAGTTCTGTGTGCAACAACTTGTATGGTATAAAGTTTAATTCAACGGTGAGACAATTCTGGGCAATATTTTCAATGTTAAAATCTTCATGTTCTTCCAGTTGTGAGTAGATATTTAAAAATGTTTCCAAACTGTCAGAATCATTACTATTCTAAAAAACATAAGTTAATGATTATGACTATTGGTAGTACTGAAGGTTAGGGTAAAAAACTTCAATAGATTATACATAGTTGAAACCACAACAATAAATAACAACATTCTTGTGGTTGAAAGTACGTGCATTCCACAGAAAAAAATCTTTTCAACAATAAATACAAACACTGGCATTTCTATCATCCTATAGCAGAAATCACAGATATCTAATGCAATTCAGTAGTCTAGAATGTCTAAGAGAATTAACTGGTAGAATAAATAATTTATTCTTAATAATAAACCTTATTTATTCCCTTAATAAATTTCTAATTTGTAGCCCCAAAATTATATTTATAAACTGTTAAGCCATAGAGTAAAGAAATATAGTGCATATCTAGTTTTATAAATAAGATCACTTTATTTATATTCAGATCAAATTCACCACTGGATAGAATGTTTTCATAAGCAGAGAATGGAACAATGGAGAATGCACTAAGGGCGAGTTTGGATTTATTAAACTGATGGGTATTATCAAGGAACATAACAATAGAAATGTATATTCTCTGGAACTTTACAATTAATTTTATAAACTCAATATATTTACCTTAATTATTGTAATTCCTATTACTACTTCGTTGTTTGATGCAGATTTATTGAATGCATCTATGGAAATTATTTCTGCTCCACCTAAAATTTCAAGCATTTGTGTGATTCTCGGTATAGTTATCAATCTTTCTTCAAAATTACTTTAGACAGGCTAGTTTAAAAGCAAATTGAAGCCTAGGGAGTTGACTGGTGACCTGTGCATCTTTGAAAAAATAAAACTGGAAAATGCCAGCAAACCAAGTGACCAAATTACGGTCATGTTGAACTCAGATGTCCCATTCGCAGTGGTTATTGATAACCGTCAATCATGGAAGAGTAAAAATACTACTTCAGGCTGATAACGCATCGTTGTGGTACACAGATGATTCAAACTAGCAAAAGGAGTAGGATTGCGCATTTCAAGTCCAAATTGTCAGCTTTCCAAGCCGCTAGGCAAATATATAACCTCTTCCAAGCCGAAGTTGCCATAAATATGTGTGCAGAAGAGTGCCTCACACAAGGACTTCACAGAAATCACATCTACATATATTCCAGACAGCCAGGGCTCTAAAAGCTTTCAAAGCTGTCAAAGCTAGTCTGGGAATGTCAGCAAACCCTAAAACAACTAGCGCACGCAACCAGATAACTTGAATGTGGGTTCCTGGCCATAGAGGCATGGAAGGCAACGAATGAAGGGGCTGGAACACCATATCATGGTCCAGAGCCCTACTATATGGCCTTATGAAGAGCCACATCACCGAAAAACTAAACAAATGGGAAAAAGACCAACCGTCGTCCTACTCGTCCTACTGGAGAAACACTCCAAGACTAAGACAGGCGGAAAGGTTTATCACCATCTCTGCGAAAAGAGCAGAACGGCTTTTAGACATGAACAGAGCAGATATTTGAAATGTCGCCGGACTGCTCACTGGACACTGCCCCGTAAAATACCACCTAAAGGTAACAGGCAAATCAGAAGACGACCAATGCAAATTTTGCAATAATGCAACTGAAACCGCCGAACATGATAATATCTACCCTGCCAAGGTCCAATCCAGCTCTGCAAAAGGCTCAAGTACCTTCAAGGAGAACAGCTACCACTTCAAGAAGGTAGTCAACTACCTCCCAAGAAAATAGCTCCGTTAGGAAGACGCCTACGTCTCTTGGATACAAATTAACTTGTAGAGTCACCCAATATAACCCAAACGACTCCCTAGCAATCTATAATCTAGTTTAAAAGCGGTTTAAATAGTGTTCACGATAGTAATTTTAAATTAATTTGATAAACCTTGATTATAATCGTAAGATATACCATGAATTATTACTATATTAGCTATATAATTTACTTATTTATTTACTACCAGGTAGCCTATTTTCCAGTAGTTCAATAAATACACTGTTGTAAATTCCATAACTACAACTAAAAGTAAATAATCTATGTTACGTTACAAATTAAAATAGTACAATATACACTACAGGATCAGGAATCAAGAACTCATCGGAGATTATCTCAAGGGCATAGATAAAATACTTAAAAAAACTCGGCAGTTTCGACTTAAATGGGTTTTTAACCCACTTAAGGAAATATGATCAGCATTCTAATATAGAGTTTTGGCACGTTGGTTATCTCTCTGAATATTCAAGGAGCAAACATGGCACTGATAAGCTGGTGACCAAACTGAGGATGAGTATTCTAGGCTCATCCTCACCAGACTGACAAAATACTTTGTACATTGTGCAAAAAAATCCAAAATTTCCAGAAATATATTAATAATATACTCAAAATGAAGATGAAAATCAGGTTTTTGAGTCCAATATCACATCAAAATCATTCCCCTGCTGACCCATTACAGCATATGGAAAACTCAAATTCTGCACTCTACAACAAGGTCTGGCACTAACTGATGTTAAGATTCAAATAATTCACTCCGCATCACTTAGATCATTCGTCCAAGTCCATCTGCAGTTAATGACAATACGAGCTACACTTAGTCACCCTGAATATCTTATAATCAATAATTTGCTAAGAATAGAAAGGGACACTTTAAGTAAACTTCTAAATCATTTATAAATATATTAAACAACAACCAACCTAAATGACTCCCATGGCATGCGCAAAGTACCAGCAAATTCCTCTCAGACCATACTCCTCAATCGCTCTGACTGAGCACATAGACACAGGTAGCTCTCGAACTACTTCAGCATGCATCCACCAAAATCAACAACTCTCAATTTAGTGCACAAGAATTTCATGTTTATTGTGTCAAACGCCTTGGAGAAATCTATGCAAAGAGCATCAACCTGGGAGAGCCCTCCAAGGCTTCTGAGACAAACTGAAGTGAAATACATTAAGTGGACCTACCATTGCAAAAGCCATTTTGTTGTTCGATTATAATAGCATTAACCGTTTTTTTATTTGATTGGTAATAATGTTCTCACAAGACTAGGAATCACACTTAGGATGCTTATTGGCCTGCAGCTGGCCATACTGGATCTATCCGCATTTTTATCAATTAATGTTGTAAAACTCCTCTTCCAATGAGTAGGAAATATGACCAATTTAATAGACTTGGAAAAAAAAAATTTGCTCCTAGTCTTGCCATAATATTTTTGGAAATCGTGGGGCGGCAAATTGCAGAACTGCATTATGAATGATAAAGCTCCACAAATTTCCAACTAGATATTTCAATTTTTTTTTTAAATAATTTTATCATATAGCTAAATGTTACATAAAATATCCTTATTGACAGTTAGATTCTTGAAACAAATTATTCAAATAATGCCATGGACTACCATGGCATTATTTACTAGGAGTGTACTTTTTTTAAGTATATAAGGAAAAATATTCTATTGATATTTGTGTATGTATTTATTCCCACTTATTTCCATAGAACATGGTAACATGTATTAGAATTATCAAAAATAAAATACACATACACCTATAAACGTAAATAAAAACAGTAAATCACATACTTAATGAACAATGTAGTCTTTCTACAAGCATTCTTCTCAAAGTCATTTTAAAATGTGACCAATTATTTATGTTCTTTAACAGGTTTTAGAAATTATGTGAATCTAAATAGTACTTAGACATAACAAATCTAATAGCCTCTTTTCGAAAAGCTTTGCTGGACATGATGTCTGTAATATCTGATGGCAACAACTGGCCGGCATAAATGGCCATACAATGTGGATCCTTGTCATAGAAGGATGACTCACGAAGAGGCATCCAAAGGCCATTATGACCCATTTCCATACTTCCAGCATACAGGCTGTGGTTTCTCATAAAAAGATTGGGATTTCCTTTTTAACACGACTAATGAAGTAACTCCATCAAGATAACTTTCGCACTCATTTTATAATAGAACTAAATATGGAACTCAGCATTTTTCTTTCAGGTAAATGCGGAGTTATAATGATAAATTTGAAAATGTAGATATTTTTAGGTATAAAAGTTTTGCAAAACTGAAGCTGCATTTTAAGTTAGTATGGAAGATGATTCGTAAATTAATTGTTTTTCCCTTTTCTTCGTAACCATTTGGACATTTACTTTGTAGTGTAATATTTATAAATAAATAAAGCGAAGGAGTTGTGATTATATGAAGGTCAGGAAATAGCTCTCGGCATGATGTTCCCAGGGCAATTTCATAAACTAAATCAGTAGCATACTGCTCGCAATTTCGGGACACAGAGGCTTCCTAATATATTGGGCGTTTTTATTGGTTTTAATTTCAACAAAACGATTTAACTAAATTATATGCTTACTTGGAATATATGTGAAAGAAATCTCTTTACTAGTAGGTACAAGTCCTTGAGAGTCTTCTAAATACTCAAAATAAAATATATCTCGTTTTAAAGAGGCAGCCAAAATAAGCATCTTGCCATTAGCCAATTTCAGTTCAGTCATAGTATATATATTTCCCTGGGAAGGTATATGAAAATAATGGGCATCTTTAAATTGCTCCATTTTGCTTTTTTTATATGCGATTAAAAAAACTAAAAAAAATGAAACAGGAAACAGTTTTACAATCAATAAACAAACTCCCACAAAATAAGGGGGGTTATTTTGTGACAAACTCCTTCGACAAAAATAGGTTATGATTCTGTTAGGGATGACGATGTATCGATATTTTAAAAAAATCGATATATTGGAAAAGAAACATGGATATTTGCAATCGATGTTCGATATGAACCAATCACCGATCTCCATATAAGATCGGTGGAACCAATGCATCTAA
>MU181964.1:843342-860454 GCA_016904865.1 Pissodes strobi
ACCAATCACCGATCTCCATATAAGATCGGTGGAACCAATGCATCTAACCAATGTACGAATATCGATTTTATGTACAGTTACGCGCATTAAAAGTGAGACACTCGATTTTTCCCATTGTAAAACGAGCGATTGCGCATACCTGCGGCAATGACGAGGTTTGTCAAATTTGACAGGAAAACTTAAATAAGCCGCAGTTATCCGTTGTCGAAAAACTAGAATAATTACTTTGTTTGAAGAGGGTTTGCCAGTAAGAAGTGTGGCTGTGAGAGTTGGGAAACCGAAAAGTACGGTGCACAATGTTTATGTGAAATGGCGTGCGACACAGGAACAGGACAATAATTTAATTCGTTACCTCGAAGAACATCCTTTCCGAAGCGCTTCTGACGCAAGAAACGATATGGGGTTTCCAGCTTCCGCCAGTACAGCGCGTAGAAGAGTTAAACGTCTCCCTAATTTAAGTAATCGTTCTGCAGCCAAGAAACCTTTTCTCACTAATGGTAACAAAGAACAAAGAATTGGTTGGTGTTTGGAATATCTTGTGGCGGACGTAAATTTTTGGCAAAGAGTAGTTTTCTCTGATGAGAAAACCTTTCAATCATTTTATAATGGCGGTTTAAGAGTATACGGGCCGCCGAGGTCTAGATATGAAGAAATACACTAAAAAATTGAAAAGTCCGCAAGATTTTCTGTCAATGTTTGGGGTTGGGCATGGCTGAGCATAAGAGTAGCGGCAGGTTCAACACTGAACATGGGCGTAGACAGGGGGGGGCTGTCTACGCCCATGACACTGAACAATATTTGAACATTTAGAGAAAGTCATGCTTCCAAATGCCCGCTCTGCGTATCCGAATGCGTTCGTGTTCCAGCAGGATAACTGCCCCATCCACACTGCTCGCCGAGTAACAGAATGGATTGAAGCAAATCGGGTTGACTTGTTACCTTGGCCAAGTAGGAGTCCTGATGCTAATCCGATCGAAAATGTTTGGGGACTGATGGTAAAAAAATGTCAAATTTTTAACCCGAAAACAGGGAGGAATTATGGACAAAAATCGGGGAAGTTTGGAACAGTAGAATGGCTGAGGATTATACTCAAAACTTAGTGGCTTCCATGCCCAGAAGAATCTATGCTCTTCTGGAAAAAATGGTTCCGCTATAAAATATTAATATAGTATCATTACACGGAAGGCGCATTATCTATTTAGGGATTACGTTTTTTTTTAACAAATAATTGTAAAAACCAAGTTCAATTTTGTGTTATTCAGTAGGGACGCCGGACGTTTGTTGATTTTATATTTCACGTTAACGATATTATTGCTTAGGGTTGTGGTCACTAAACTCGCTGGAACATTATCACCCTTTGTAGAAGAATAATAGTCAAAATAATTTTGTGAAAAAGCGATGACAAAGGTGACAAAGTCATAAAACCTAATGAATGTACGTCATACGGACATGCCCTATTAGCAGGTAAAAGTCCGATTTACCAAAAATTGCGAAAAATTACAAGATCTCTCATGGTTTCAATAATGTGCACGACTGTACGTGCCGTTGAATTCGTTGAAAAGCATTTGCGGATAGATTCAAAATATCACTTTCGTCCCTGCGTGCGCGCGAGCACTAACCCTGCGTTAGCGCCAACTCTCGTCTATATTTTTACCTTGTAATTGATTGCCTTTGGCTCTACAAATGATTACCCTTGTTTTGAATTGGTAATTGGTATAGAGCCTCTTTGACTCTTTGCTTCGCCTCTGGCTCCAGGATGTAAACAGCACAAGTGCTACTTTAGTGACCCTAGTGAATTAGCTAGATATTCTCGACGTTTCGATAAGCAAGTCTGCTATCGTTTTCAAGAATAAAAGAAACTAAAAATGAAAATGGTTAGCAAATACAATAAAACAGTAAAAAGCTCTTGCAGATTGCCAAGCTTTGAACTGACTTTGACAAGATGACAATTATAATGCCATATTTAATTACTGGTTAAATGGTCTTTAGTGTAGTGTGATATTGAGCTGTTATTTGGTAAATTAATTAAATAATTTTAATAGCACTTTGTTACCTTTGCTAAAAACTGAAGTTGATAAGGGACACTTAAAAAATAACTAATCCTTTCAATAAAAATCATTAAATTCTTCCTAAACGAACAACACCAAATTATAGATATTATATAAAACTTCAAAAACAAATTAAATTACCAAATAACAGCTCAATATCACACTAAAGACCAGTTAACCAGTAATTAAATATGGCATTATAATTGTCATCTTGTCAAAGTCAGTTCAAAGCTTGACAATCTGCAAGAACTTTTTACTGTTTTATTGTATTTGCTAACCATTTTCATATTTAGTTTCTTTTATTCTGGAAAGCGATAGCAGACTTGGTTATCGAAACGTCGAGAAGATCTAGCTAATTCAATAAGGTAACTAAACTAGCAAGTGTGCTATTTACATCCTGGAGCCAGAGCCGAAGAGGCTCTATACCAATTCAATACAAGCGTAATCATTTGTGGAGCCAAAGGCAATCAATCACAAGGTAAAAAATGAATCCTCCACAACAATATAAAACATATCTATAACTTTCTTCTAGAAATTATAATATACTTTGCCTCCTTGGCTTTCACAAGCCCGCAAATATCTTACTGCTGTTTGCTGATTGGATTTAAGTACAAATATTACCTGTAAATAATTATTTGTGTGAATCATTGTTCGAAAAAATTTAAGTAAGATTGGCGATTGTCGTGCTGCATTTTTAATTTTTTTCCTGATTTTGGGTATGCATTGGGTTAGTTTCCTTTGCCTGAGCTCCCGTAGCGAGCGAAGCGAGCGGAGGGCCATGCGAAAAGTGAAATATTATTAGTTTAATGATAAGAAAAGGTAAGAGCCGTATTATAGTGGATATACAGCAGCTTGCATGTGTTTCCGCGATTATATTCCATATCTAACCTCAATACATCATTTAAGTATCAACAGATAAAAAGAATAATTTCGAATTACACTTTTGAACTTTCAGCCAAAAACTACCAAACACTCGATTCTAAATAAACACGTCGAACGTAACCTGAAAAATATTTATTTGTAGGCGCACTCTGACCTTTTGAAAGCCAAGGAGGCAAAGTATATTATAATTTCTAGACGCGAGTTTCGCGCCATGTCTTCGCGATCCAATCAGTTTTTCGCAAGAGCTTTCGTGGTGAGAGGTCTAGATGGTTAGGTTTTAATTTGGCGGCCCGGGTTCAAAACCTGTTGTTTTTTTTAATTTTTTTTCTCTAAACAGTTTTTTTCTTGACTTTGGGTATGTCTTGGGTTAGTTTTGGTTAGCACTTGGTTAGTTTCCTTTTCCTGAGCTCCCGTAGCGAGCGAAACGAGCGGAGAGCCATGCGAAGAGTGAAATCTGCGCAGGAACGAAAGTGATATTTTCAATATATCCGCAAGTCTGCAAAAAGTAAAGAGTCACGATTCGTTTCGGGGGCAGTCAGCAGCGATGCCACAGACATTGTTGTCTCTGCTGAAACATAAATTCATGGGTAATTTTTAAAATTATAAAATTTAAATTTTTTAAGAATAAATTAATAATAAAATGCAACGAGCGTCTTCAGACAGCGGTCTGTTTCCTACTTTTCTGCTGACCTTCGGCGACCTTTGCTGAATGTCGGCCATAAATATGATATTTCACATTCCACTCGATTCGCTCCCTCCGGGGCGCAACCAAACGAAACTAACCCAAGACACGCCCGAAATCAAGAAAATAAACATTTTACAAACAAAACTTTCAAAATAATTAAAAACATACCTTGGCACTGACGGGGATTGAACCACATCATCACGCACACACTATCTAACCATTGAGCTACCAGACCGTTAAAAGCAATTCAGTGTACCGCGAAGACATGGGTAATTCTGCCGATTCGGTCAACGCCGGGTAACGCTGGGAGGTCGCCATAAAAGTAGACAACAGACCGCTGGAAGGCACTACTTAAAATAAACCTTTCCCATACTGGTCGGTATAAACAATTAATTCTTAAATCATTTATGACCACAAAGGTGGGGGTGGTAATTAACTTTATAATTACCCACTTTAATTAGTGGACTGTATCAAAATAGGGTAGTGGGGGTTTTTATTCATCGGGTGTAAATTGAAACATGTATTTTAGGCATTAGAAACGTTAATAATGCAAGATTTGATTTGCATTAGATATGATTAACATATACAAATATTTCTAACTACTTTCAAACATTCATTTTCACACATAAAACTGTACATACGGTTAACTATTATTAACAAAACTTCTTGATTATTTAATTTGAAAGAGAACTTCTTACATTATTGAATTTGATCAACTTTTTTTCAACTAACTGCTTTTCGTTCACACAAAATACCTTGTACGTTACGTCTTTTTCGATTCTCTCAACCAGGGATGTAAGACTTCGAACATTTGATTCGAATCTCGAGTACAGGAATCAGGAATAGATTTGTCTACTACATTTTACCTTGTTCTATGTTCAACAGGAGAGACGCTAAGAGTTGTATGTCTCGAGAAAATGCGTTAAAACGCCCAATGAATCCTTAATTCAGTGTTGAAAAAAGGAAACACAGAGTACAGTAGATATTTTCTAAATAAATGTGCAATTAAATTAGAAAAACTACTAACTATCTTGGCGTCAGACAGTGCTACGACTGCGTAGATGTTCTTGGCGCTAAATTCGAACAGGGTTATGACTGGATAGTTGCTTCATGGGTTAGTATTTGTAGGGCACTGAAATCTAATTTTTCCTACTAGCGCGGACAGGGAGAAGAGAACGGGAAATTGCGCAGAAGCGGATGTATTTGAGAGGGTAGAAACATGTTCGGAGACAAAGATATATTAAATTGAGAACGATTAATAACGATTTCCTTGACCGAGTGACAGCTGCCATTGTTGCAGATATGGGAATCTATTTCACCGACAACCCAAGTTCGGACTAAGGAGTATTAATGAAATGTGATGCTTTATACACAAATTGTTGTTTACCTGGGTAGAAATACATTTATTTGAGTTTGAATTATGACTCAATCACACCACGATCATACAGGGTGTTTTCACCAAACTATACGGTTAATACACATGTTGGGGTGTTTCACCAACACATACGTTATTGGACGTTTATACATTTTAATTGCCTTCATTCTAGTTCTACCCTTTCTCTGATTTATAGCTGTTATCTCGCCGCTGCAGGACATTAATTGTACGTGATTGAAATAGTTTAAAAACAGTGAATTATTGTCATGATGAAGTTATGACGTCATAGGGAATGTGGTTTAAATTTTTGGAACCAAAGCTAGACATAGGTTGTAGAAAAAGCGAAAGATATGTTTTTACTTCCATTTGACTGGCTATGATAGGTTAAAGTTTAAAAAACGAAAGCGAAAGATATGTTTTTACTTTCATTTGACTGGCTATGATACGTTAAAGTTTAAAAACCGACATATATCTTCATTATTTTACAGGCACCATACCCAGATTGGCTCTGTCTACTGAAGGTCGCCTAATTAAAGCCAAAATTTGATTTATATAATTTTCTGACACGAATTTATGTAATATTTTTATTGGTCATCTTGAAATTTGTTTTGAATTAAATATTGGGTAATCTTGCGATCAAAACGCCAGATGTTCTCTAATAAATAATCAAGTTGGTTTAAACAGTAGTTCGAACGTAAGTGGATGCGAGAAAACAGCCCTTTTAATAATTAGATTCAGGGTTGCTTCGAGAGGATTTTTATTCTGCCACCTTGTAGATTAAATTGTACCATTTAACCGCACGATTGTGCCGAAACTGTAATAAATGAAGTACGTAATTATAACGCTGACGGTTGATACAAATTAATACGAGATGTTAGCCAACCGAGTCGCACTACTGTTGCCAAACGTACTGCCGGTTATTTTGTAAATAAAAGTAACTATGATTTTTATGGTTAAATATAGTATTTAAAACACTTAATTAAAAAACATAATTAAACAGCAGGCAGTCGAAATAAAGCGTTTATTCATAAAAAACTAATCAAATAGATTCTAATAAAAACAACAGAAAAAATTCAAACATGAAAATAGAAAAACAAACCTCTTTCAAATCATGTTTTATAAAACTAAATTAACATAAAAAAAACCTAGGTACCTATAATCAAAAACATTTTTCTACGTCAGAAATATTTTTATGGCCTCCGCGCCAGAAAGCCACCTTATATATATTTTTAAGCATCTCTTACTAAGAGAATAGCTAAGCAAGTAGAAGTTAAAAGTCTATTTCTTAGCTTAGTTTTTCGATAAAGTAATATCTGAAACCCCTCTTTCAACTGCAGAGGCAGAACTTGGTAATGACAGAATTAAATTAGCATACATTACATTGGTTCATTTTGCACTGATTACTGGTTCCTGCATTAATATCAGATGACTTAGATGTCTGTGTGTCTTTTTGTCTTTGTTTGAAAATGGAAACACGCAAAAGGAGAAGCGATATGTATCCAAAAATTCACATAGTCTAAGCCAAGGATTTTATTAAATCCTTGGTCTAAGCCAAGGAATCCTTGGTCTAAGCCGAGGGTTGTTATTCTCGGGTCTAAGAATAGGGAACTACAAATAGTTATATGTTCATTGTTTTTTTTTTTAATATATTTAATGTTGATTAAAAACATTAGATGTATTAGTACCAATTAGATCATAGTACATCATATCGTGCCACTTTATTCACTGGCGTGCCATAACGCATTTTAGGTGTGCCACTTTTGGCAAAATTGTGCACTTAGGAACAACCCTGGTTAGATTAGTCCCAACTAAGGATGGGCGATTATCAATATTAATAATCGATTTTCGAGTCACAAAATATATTCGATTAGTCGATTTTTTCTATTATTTTGATTTACTTTACAAAACCATACTAGTTTAAGACGACAACAGTTGAGTAGTTGAGGCAGCGTTTGTGTTCAGCAGCTCTGATGACAAACTGCTTAAAGCCAGCTGCTGCTAATTTCTCTCAGCGGGAATATTTTACGCTGACTTTGGTCAACGTATGATTAAACATACGCAGAGGCAGAAGTGCGTGCCAAGTTTGACATTTCGTCTAATTTATTTCTGTTGGTTATGATTATTATTAATTTGCATGTTAATTTGTAATATTGTAGGTAAATAGTATATAAAATATATGGTAAATAGTCACGTTATGGATCTGACAGTTCACAGTTTGGTTTTTAATCAGAAAGACTGGCAACCTGAAATGGAAGGGTGGTATAAATGGATGAACAATTGTTGTAAAATTTTAACAAAAAGGAAATTATGTCCTGATATCGCTATCAGCTTTCAAAAACTTTCGAATAAAAAGCAAAAACAACGGAGAGTTCAGACAATTTCCAACTGCTAACAGTGCTAACATTCATCAGTTGAGTGATGCATGTGAGCTGCTGACGCCTGGTGGAACGAGTGTCTCGCGACATTTATTATTTTGGCTGCCATCAAGGATTTTTTACAAACCTACAAAGAAGGAGGATTCTTTGTGAAAGTATTCGCGGAAACACATGCAAGATGCTGTATATCCACTATAATACGGCTTTTGTTAAATATATCCTGGTTTTTAGTAAGATAAAGCAAAATGTTTCGTAAAAAGTGCATCCAAAGTACGGGCACGTATTACAATAAGTAATATTTCACTTTTCGCATGGCCCTCCGCTCGCTACGGGGGCTCAAGAAAATTGAACTAATTAGGTGCTAACCCAAACGTAACCCAAGACATGCCTAAAATCATGAAAAAAAACTGTTTAGAAACTTAACCGTAAACGAAATAAAAAGCAACGGGGTTCCCGGGCCGCAGCCGATAGTCGCCGAATTGAGACCTAACCATCTCTCGACCACGAGGCCTCTTGTACATCTTAAGATCCTCTACACAAATAGAGCACTATGTAAAAATCGACCTGTCCTATTGGTCGATTCGCATGGCCCTCCGCTCGCTACGGGGGCTCAAGAAAAGGAAACTAACCAGGTGCTAACCAAAGACATACCCAAAATGAAGAAAAAGCTGTTAAACATAATCTTTAAAAAAATTAAAAAAAGCAACGGGGTTTGAACCCGGGCCGTCCAGGTGAGACCCAGCCATCTAAACCGACCACAAGAGCTCTTACCCCAAATCGATAGCATCACGAAGACATATTGTAATACAAGATGGATTGACCAATAGGATAGGTCGATTTTTACATAGTGCTCTATTTGTGCTCTAATTGATTGCATCGCGAAGACATCGAATGCAATCGTTCGAGTCAACACCACCTATACTAGATGGCGCTGGAGACGCTTTTACCAGAGTAAAACAAACTTTGACAAGGGAAAATAAGAAACCTGTTATACTCGGCTTTTACTTTGATGGCAGCCAAAATCATAACTGTCGCGAGACGCTCACATGGTGAACGCACCCAATGTGTACCTATACCACTACCACAGCTTATACCGTACCGAATCAGTTATTTTTATTTAACTCTGCGTCGGCTCCTATGATGCCAGATTTACCTTTTTCATCCTTACCTCATATTTCACGCATGCGCTGCTTACGTTAAAAATGTTAGGATTTAATCGCCAGCTGGAACTCGACAAAACCGGATGTTAAATTGGATATGTTGAATTTTCAAACTTCTTATTTTTTTTCTATAGTAATTTTATTTTGGCGAATTTTTACTCATCTAAAGCATGCCGTAAGTGCATTATAAGATTCTATATAGTCATATGACACTCTGATGCCATATTAGCCGCTTCTGATTCGTGGGTTATCGTCACTTTATAATACTGTTTACTCTTTACGCATGGCCCTCGCGCTCGCTTCGGGGCGCATCCAAACAACACTAACCCAAATTTACAAAAAAAAAACAAACGCAACCTTTAAAAAAAACATGTCTTGCCACCGACGGGAACCGAACGCGCGCTCTCCGTATCACAAACACAGAATCTTACCACTGCGCTACTAGTCTACTAGACATGTCGGAATAAATTCACTTGATCATAGATAAAGTGAAACTCACGTTAACCCAGGGCCGGATTGGATTTTTTTTCGAAGATTTATGAAAACACTACTTGTTTTGTGTTATTGTTCTCATGAGTACATCCTACATCTAATAGAATTTAAAAATATAAATATTCTAGCTGCATAAATTTGACAACAGCGTAAAGTTATTATTCCTAAAGCACCGAACGTTAACAAGAGGCTGGTCTCAGGCCTCGTCCCACTTTTCACCCCGTCTAATCAAGTCCAAAGTCTGGCGTCTCGCCTTTGTAAGCGCTACATCAAAAGTGCCGGCTGAGAGTGGACCTTCTAGTCTATTGTTAATGTTCGGTGCCTAAAATCCCGACTGCCTAGCTCTTTTTTTGTGAAGGTTGGGTAGGGGCTAGCGGTGGAAAATCATATTTTTTTTTATATAAAAGGAAAGTGGGCGCGTGCAGCGACCGCTCTCAGTGCCACTGTCGGCTTTCTCTGCAGTGATTTGATTGATGTGAAAGGATACATAGACGTTGTCCCATCCTAAGCACTAGAAGATATATGTTATGTTAAACTAACACACATTTAAAAATGTCTATTCGACCTTGGTTTTAGTGTAAAAATTTTGGATTGCCCTTCCCCCTAGGCTGGCGACGTCCTTGAAAGGATATAACGATTAACGATTTCCGTTTTTAAACTAGAAGTCTAAAGTTTTTTGGCGTTCGGAACTCGGAGCGTCACGCCGACAAAGATTTCTACAGTATTTTTGCTCAATTGCCTCCTACATCGATAGGTTTATAGTAAAATCAGAATATTATCACCTTAACACGTGCGCTGTCCCCGTATATATTCTATACTTTTGACAGGTGCCAATTTATTTTTTCAACTAAATTCATTTTTTATATTAAATATCCCAGATAACATTAAGAATAGGGTATTTTTGTTGTTTTTTGTTTTGTTTTTGACGTCAGAAAAAATAAAACGCGTTTACGCGTCAGGGGCACTGCGTGATGAATGTTTTGACCAATGCTACCAACGCGTTTACGTGTTAATTTTCTTAGAGTAAAACACTCCACGACACGTATTTATATTTATTTATGAAAGAATAACCTATATCTAAAACAAAAATGTCATACTCTGAACAGGTCAAAAAACTTATACAACTAAAACAAAAAAGAAAACTTTATTTTCAGGGAACTAAAAGAAAGTTTAGGGTATCAAAGCATTTCCAACTGAAAACAAAAAACAAAAAACAATAAATTAGAAGTAGCTGGAATGTAAAGAAAAATAATGCTCACCATTATTTGGTTATTGGTGACTAATTTGACAACAATCCAAGCAATATCCTGGGTTTCCTGGGCATGCTGGACACTCGTATGTAGTTTCTTGTCTCCGTCCATTGGCAGAACAAGATTTACATATTCTTCTAAGTACAAGGCCGCTCTTAGACTTATCACATTTTTTCAAAACATGGTCTTTAGGTACTAGGAGTTTTTCTACTTTTGGTCCTAAAAGTGCTCTTATGATGCTGAGACGAAAATTATAGAGAGTCATCTTCTTTCCGGAGTATGTGTTGTAGAGTGGAATGCATTTTGCAGCCTGATTTGTAAGATGTGAATACCAAGTTTTGTTGGCCATCTTACGGTATTTAGCTCGCACGGGTAATAGGAGAGCATCTGATCTTGGCGATCAATCCGAGACATGAATTTGTTGGTTCTGGTTTTTCCTTTACTTTATCACGCCTATTTCTAGTCTCATTTATAATGTTTGGAAATTCGGTGGATATATAATGGACGTCGCGTTTGTCCTTCCATTTAGCTACCATTACGCCATTGTAGTATTTAGCCAGTTTCGTCTTTCCTTAGTTTTGCGTTTTTCACTTTCGTTGGACAATCTTTACGATCTTTTCTTTGTGTTCCCGTACAATTTATTTTCCTATCTAACAACTGCTTCGCAAGAGCAAAACTGTTATAAAAATTATCCATATACAGCGAATGTCCATTGTCTAATTTCTCATTCATAAGATGTAAGACTACATTTGCAGCATGTTCTTTTTCACCCATATCGTCAAGGACACCTGCATATACTGCAAATTTTTTATGCTTTTTATTTTTCATATATTGGCAGAACACTAATCTTCCTCTCCACACGACCATTGATTCATCGAGGCTAAGTTCTTTACCCGGGTAAAAGACACTATTCATTCTGGCATTGAGAAGATCAATTAGGGGTCTAATTTTATACAGGCGATCTTGAGGCACAGGTTCATTGCCTGAGGGATTCTTCGCAAAATGTAGAGCTCTCAAAATCAATAAGAATCTATTTTTACTCATGTATTCTCCAAAACAAGAAATGTTGAACAATGGGTCCTTTTTCCAGTAATCCTGCAATCTATTTAGCTGAATTGTGTCTGTATGCAGGAGAAGCCCAAGAAAAACTTTCAGCTCGGGTACAGTCAGATCTCGCCATCTTGATATACGGGACTGTTCGGTTTTGCCCTCTAGACAAAGTATTTCCACTGCATAAATGTTTGTTTGATTAACAATTAATTCCAAAAAGGCTTTATCAACAATTAAATTAAAATAATCAATAGGTTCAATGCCTGCCGGCTGCTCTAACGGTTGCTCAGTTTTTACAAATGGTTGCTTTTGAATATTGACATTGTCATTCAAATTTAAAGTTAAATTTGTTGGGTTTCTTACTAAATTGGCCCGAGGTTCATTGTCAGAGTTCTCTTCCGAACTATTACTTCCCCCAAAATTGTCGCCAAGGTCACTATCTGACAGTTCCTCATCATCTGAGCAGTTTGCCAGAATCGGCAATTCCGCATCAGTTAATGCCTTCTTGAATTTTACATCACATTTTCGTTTCTTAATATCACTTGGACTCGCCTCTGAATCAGCCATTTTAGATATCCGGCACTGTTACCAGAAAAACCTAAATTTCGAAACCAAGCTCGATTTTCACTTGACTGTAGGCTAAGCTAACGCCAACCCCAGTATACACAAGCGCGACCAACGCCCAACCACTATGTTGCAACTGAACTGTAGCTAGAGATGGCAACGATGTATCGATGTTTTTAAAAAATCGATACATCGGAAAAGTCAAATCAAAATATGCTTATGCCACAAGAATAAATAGTTGTTATTTATTCTTGTGCTTATGCTTTATTGTCATAAGAGGAACTTGTTGACAAAGCTGTAAAAAGAGAAAAAAACGTCAAAATATATATAAATACAACATAATAACTGCAAGTAATGAGCTATGCAATGACATTAACAATTTTTAGTCACTACCTAAATCTAGAATGAATGTCAAAAACAATTTAAAAGCAACAAACATATACTCATTTCAAAAAATGTTTTAATGTAGATATAAACATAAATGTTGTAGACAAAGCCAAAGCCAAAACATTATAGAAGACATAAAACTAGACACCAAGTTACAATAAAACTAAGATAAAATGCAAAACATAAAAAAATACTTAAACGCTAATCATTAAAAAACCTAAATTATAGTAAGCTTTGCCAGCGAGAAATCTCTTCGTCTTTATACGAAGGCTTTTTTCAGACTTAAGTTTCCTTATTTCAAGTGGAAGATTATTAAATAATTTTTTACCTCCATATACAAAAGAGCAACGGACAGAGTGAGGAATGGGTAGCCTCAGCAGGTAATTTTGTCGAGCATTATACTGGTTACCTAATACTAGTTCATGTTTGTATTTTCTAAAAACCAAACAAACTGTTTCCAGAATAAAAAGCCAACACAGTGTTAAAATATTATGGCTTAGAAAGAGAGGGCGACATGAGTCACGAGGCTTGGCCTTACATAGACATCTAATGGCTCTTTTCTGTAGTACAAATAATGAATTAAAAAGGTTATCCGAGCATGAACCCCAAAAACAGATTCCATACCGAAGGTGGGATTCGATAATCGCAAAGTATGCTCATATGGTAATGGAGTAATTTAGACTGGTGGCGATAACTCGCAGAGCGTAACAGCCAGATGAAACTTTCTTGCCCACGTTCGCAATATGGACTTCAAATTTAAGGGATTTGTCAATTGAAACACCCAAAAACTTAGTGAAGGGTGGCATGGTGACAGGTTCATTATTCAAATATATATCATTGGTCACACATTTAAAATTAAGGATATTGGTTTTAGGAACATTAAATGTCAAAAAATCTGGATCACACCAGTCTTTTATTCTCAACAAATCCGTCCTTATACATACCTCCATTAGAGCCACATCTGAGTTTTGCCAGAGGATGGTGATATCATCTGCAAATAATGTAAATCTGCCGGTTATCTGCAGTTGTGGTAAATCGTTTATGTAAATGAGAAAAAGCAGAGGACCAAGCACTGAACCCTGTGGCACACCCGTATTTAAATTAAGTTCGCCAGAGGTACCACCAACCACCCTTAAATTTGACAGCCTGAACGCGATCCGAGAGATAAGAACGGAGCCACTCAAGGGCAGCTCCCCTAAAACCATAGAGCTCCAGTTTCATCAGCGGCACCCAGTGACTCACGCAGTCAAAAGCCTTTGACAAGTCACAGAACACTGCCGCTGCAACCCCACCAGCGTTCAGACTGTTGTAAAGGTGTTCTAGAAAGCTAAAGATGGCATCCTCCGAGCTCATAGACTCACGAAAGCCAAACTGGTGAAAGCTCAACAGGCACAGCCCATTCAAGAATGAAACCTTCATCACCTTAACGAGCCGTTCCACAATCTTGGCCAAAGTAGGACAGTTGTGCTCACCCCCCTTGTAGAGAGGAATAATCACTGCTCTCTTCAAGCAAGCCGGAAAAACTCCAGAAACAAAGGAAGAGTTGATTGCCTCCGCCATAACCTGCAAAGCAACTAGGGGTAAAGCCAAGAAAATCCTCAGTTAGAGTCCATCCCAACCTGACGAACTCCTATTCTTCATACTAGTGAGTAAGCTTTCAAGCTCTTCTACATTAGTTGGAGCAAAGAAAAAATAGTCAGCCACCACCACATTGTTCAGGTGGCTCCTAGGATCTACGTTCTGTGTGATATTGGCTGAAAGCTTACTAGCAATATTGCAGCAGAAGGAATTGAGGGCATTGGAATCTAAGGTGCTTGGGGTAACCAAGACATTATTTTACCCCTCAGGACATTTAAAATTTTCCATGATTTCCTTGCTCTATTGGAGGAATTATTTATCTTAGTTTGAAAGTAGGTCCACTTTGCCAACTTTATCGAGTTTCTGTAGATCTTGCTGTATCTATTATAATAATTTAAAAAGGCGACATTGGCAATAAAATATTTCCTTATGTAGTGAAGGGATCGCACATTTCTTCCAGATACTCGTAGACCCTTAGTATACCAAGGTTTTCTATTACTTTTTTTCATGTTGACCAATAGGAAAAGCAATGTTAAAACTATTTATTACCATCTGATGACAGCTATGCAGTGGGTCTACAGTAGCCAAAACATAATTCCACTCAGATTCATTGCACAGCAAAGAGAATTTGTGGAAATTCGCCCTAGTGTAAACCCTACCGCGTCTAAACTTACTCTCACTAACTCCACTATTGAGCTTCACAAGCCCCACTATTGCCTCATGGTCAGACAAACCGGCATTGAAAGTTTTACACTGATTAAAGTCTTGGTTAAAATTTGTACAAAAGTAGTCTATAACTGAGGAGGAAAATGCCGAAAACCGGATTGGCTGATCCACGTGCATCTTAAAATTAAATGAGTTTAAAAGGTTAAAAAGCTTTTAATTAGATCCACTACCCTTTCCTAAAAAAATTACATTCAGATCGCCAGTCAAAACCATCATAGAATGAACCGAAATTTCACTTAATAGGATTTCCAAATTTTCCACAAACAAATCCAAACTGCCAGATGGAGATCTATATAACCCTAGAATATAAAAATTTAGCTTACTGCTAAATACAATAGAGAACTCGCACACCTTTTCAATCAATAAATGATCAAACCTGTCAATAGTAATAAACCTGAACTTAGCTAAAAATGAATTCTTCCTCATAATAAGAGTGCCACCATGTGCAAATTGTTTGCGTGAAAATTTGGAAATCAACGCATAACCAGGGATAACAATAGGCTCGCCAGACCTCAACCAGTGTTCAGTAAGAATCAAAACGCTAGGAAAGTTTACTGACTCTAAAAATAGTTCTAATTCACTTACTTTTGAACGTACAGACTGAACATTAAGAAGAGCTAGGGCAAAGTGATTATGGAGGGAGGTGCTAATAAAAAAGAAGATCCGAAATCGTTATCTCGAACGCTTTCATTAACATTATTAGCCACACTATCACTCTGCGGTACATCCACATTGTCCACACGTAACTCTATTGAATCAGACAAGTCAATAAACACAAGATTGTTTCTAGGCACAAAAAATATTAGTTTTAAAACATCATTGCAAATTTTATCCTTTCCACACGGTATCCCTCTAAAATTAGTATTTACTGAACAAAATTGAACAAATTGGTTAAGCCTTTGTATATATAAGTCAAGTTTACTATTAAATTTAAATATCTTGAGATTTGTTTGAACAGACATTTTATAAGGTACAGCTAAGATTATAACGTTTGTATGTGTCAAAGATTTTAAAATTGCATTGATATCTTTAAATAATGGATAGTTACTATTTTTAAAATTATTAAGACCTGCACAAATAATAACATAATCATTAAAAGTAAACATTTTGGTCAATGATACTACGTCTTTTATAACGTCAATAAATTCTGCATTAGGTTTAATTATTGATTGGATTATAAAATCCTTTGTCTTAGATCTTAGAACATTGCCCATATGAAAGCTCTCTTGATCCCCTAAAATAAGCAATTTATTTCTTTTTGTTGTGTGATCCTTTTCAGTGATAGGATTATGTTCTTTAGTAAACCCGCAGTTTTTAATGGCATTATTAACCCCATCCTCTTTAGTTAACTCTGCATATAGATTTTCCGGGTCAGAATGAAGCTTGCGCAAATTGGCCAGAAACGGCGGAGAAACATCGATGTTCGATATGAACCAATGCGTCGGACCAATGTACGAATATCGATTTTATATGCGTGCCGTTGAAAAGCTCTGCAAAAAGTATCGAGTCACGACTCGTTTCGAAGGCAGCCAGCAGCGATACTTTTCAGTGGCGTTACCCGCCGACGCGCAATATCAATATCATACCACCACGTTTAACGGATATATTCGGTGATCATACCGTGTTTTATTGTACTGGAACTGTGGTCACGAACATTTGTTAAAGCTGCAACGCGGTAACGCCACCGCGTCACACCAAAGACCAACCGACTCAGCCGTAATTCTTCCCAAAGCAGCAACGTGTAATTTATGTACCTATACTAGCCAGTTGGTGCCACATTTTCTACCAGGTTTTAATATTTTAATTAAACTATAAAAAACATCGTTGTTTTTTTGTTTTGTGATCTGGATTTATAGTATTTATCTTGATATTCAAATTATAATTGAGGACCGGGAGCCACTGTCATGTCTGCTCTATCGGCTCGGCTCGGATTTGATCGCATCAGTTGTGGTCCGGTGTCCGGGACTTCCCCAAAATCAATCGGTCTGGTCAAAACCTTTTGTTTTTATTCCATGTTCCATAATTTGTGTGTTCGTCTGCCTAAATGCAATTTAGTGCAATTACCTTCTGCTATGGCAGCATACTTTATACCAACTGTTAATCAATCTTTAACTAATACATGATAATCAAAATACTACAATGATTGGTTTTGTGTTTTGTCCAACATTTTTCTTATTGGGTAGTGTCTAATTAAATTAGTTTTTGATGTATTGTGTGTTATGTTGTTAGTTTTGGTCAAAACACTATTTTGTTTTTTCGTACGTTTTTATTAACTATTTTCCCTAAAAAATCCTATTTCTGTAAAAAACACAACACGTGTTTTTTTTTTTAGTATACTACGCCTCTGTCTGCGTCAGAAGAAAGTAGCGACTTTTCACACGATGTTGTAGCGATTTTTGGCTTTGCCGCTCTGGCAACACTGCAATAGGTCATAGAAAGAAAGAAAAATGCGGCATGGGCGAGCGATATTGTCATATACCTTTCTTAAATTTGAGATCTCCTTACTATCTAGATAAAATTTATTTACCTTATTGAAATAA
>MU181964.1:860464-876293 GCA_016904865.1 Pissodes strobi
AAAAAAAAATGAAATAGCCATCCTATGTAATTTTCTCCAGCGAATTCGGATATGTTCAGCAAAAAACAATTGAACATTAAATAAAAGTGCTAGGGGTCACTTTGATATATTTTTTAATGTATATTATTGCATATTTGGATTCTCCGAAAAAGTCTAGACATATTTCATGAATAATGTCCTATACCTATCTCTAACGGTTTTTGAAATATTGACAGTTGAAAATGGACCAATTACCAAGTTTGTAAAATCTAAACGGCTAAAGATAGAACAAAACGGTTTGCACTTTCCTATGTTGGTTTTTCATAAGCTATCGTATGACACAAACTTTTTATTTCACCAGAGGTTAAATTTATCCGAAATTTTTTAACTTCTGGTTAAATCTAAAGTTAGTGTCATACGATAGCTTATGAAAAACCAATATAGGAAAGTGCAGACAGTTTTGTTCTATCTTTAGCCGTTTAGATTTTACAAGCTGTCAAACTTGGTAAATGGTCGATTTTCAACTGCCAATATTTCAAAAACCGTTAGATAGGTATAGGACATTATTCATGAAATATGTCTAGACTTTTTGGCACAATCCAAATATGCAATAATATACATGGCATCCCATTTAAACATATATCAAAGTAACCCCTAGCACTTTTATTTGATGTTCAATTGTTTTTTTGCTGAACATATCCGAATTCGGGGGAGAAAATTACATAAGATGGCGATTTAAGTTTTTTTTTTATAAAAGTACAGGCAAAGTAAAAAAATCGCCTTGCCTAGTCCTCGTGGGATAACCCTGTACATATTCCAATTTATTTTATATTTGTAAATGATTTAATAAATAAGTTCGGTATACTAAAAAGGAACTAATCAGTGATATATAAAATTTTTCCATACATGGTTTTTGATGCGTTTGGACTGTGCCAAAATGTGATTCTTTTAGAAGTGTATGGTATACTGATTTAAGGAATAAAGATACTTGCATATGTCTCAACAATCTAAATATATGGAGTCATTTTATTTTTGCCGCGGTAGAATATTTCATATCGATCAAGATAATACGCTATTATAAGTCATAAGACTGGGTTAGTTAAAGAATTATTTGTCCCAATTTTATACACTTTCACTTCGATTGATGACATTTTCTATAAAGAAATCCTAAGGTAGGTAGATTATTACTCATGATGTTAAATGCGATACAAGACATACAATTTTCCATACAAAGTTTGAGAACAATGGATAATTTTCCTACCTGTTAAACTAGGTCCATGTAAATTCTGACTTGTACTGAAAATTAGCCATAAAGATATATAATTTATCAGTCATTTAACAGTATCAAACATTGGACGACACCATAACAAAGCATTAATGTATTGACAAAGTACTACAGCATGATTACAGATATTAAATATTTGAGGGGAAATACTTAATGAAAAATGAAATAAACAAAAATTGGTGAAAAATGCACATCAATACTATTACTTTGAGGTTCGAGATTCAACTTTAATGGTAAAAGTTAATCCATTTAACAATACGGGCGTCACTATTGTCAAAAATAATATATTATATTATTAAATAGGCAACTTAAAACAAGCATAACAAGTTCCTTGCATTCTCATTCACATAAAGAGGTCCAAAAACTCCATTCATTTTAAATATAGACAATTATTTTTATTTTATTAATTACTCATCACTCATCAATCCTTAATTTTTTCTTAGTTTCTATTAATCATCGGCACGAAGTGTTGGAAAATTAAATATAGCTTTTGACGCCATTTAGATACAATAATTATAATTTGTGCTTTCTATTAACTAAAATGTAATCTATGTTAACTCCAACTGAGTTCATATCCATTCCAGTTTGCACTTGGTGCTAAGTGCACCGTTCTCCCTTTGTAAAAAAATGTTACAATCCCTTTGTATGCCATTCGCGGCACACCGCCCTAAAACAATGAAATATAATAATGTAAATTAAAATAATAACATGCTCTAGTACAATAAAGTGACTCTTGATTATTTAAATATGCTCAGTTGAATTTAAATTACGTATATGCTTTAAAAATTTTCCGACAGTTCACTTAAGGTACCGCGGCAAATAAGACCCCCATGAGTCAATTATCTCCACTAGTCAGTATTAGACAAGATTCTGAGGATACGTGTTGCAATGTTCAATTTTCGCGCGGCACTTTTTATCGAGATTTTCTATTAGGCTACTATCGTGAGTGGTGTTCCCCAGTCCCCACAGCATATTTTGACAAAACAAAATTGTAAAAAGGTAAGATATTGTGGAGTTTTTCAATTTACACTTTTTAATTGTCATGCCGGCTATTAAAGTCCATTAACATTTCTGCTTTAAGCTGCTTATTAAACGGTGGTAAATTGTCTAATTTTTTCAGATACTTACAAAGAATATGCATAATAGACGACGTGTACAGTGGACCCCAGATCAGATGGGGTAGGCTATGAATGCAGTAAATAATGGAGGACTGTCTCAGAGGGATGCATCAGATCGCTATAAAGTTCCCAGAAGGACGCTTAGAAACCACCTTAAATCGGGGAAGATAGAAAAAAATTAGGCAGATCTGCCGTTCTAACGAAAGAACAAGAAAATTAATTTTCTCCACGAATTATTCGTTTATGTGAAATAGGACTACCCGTAACTCCAATGTTGGCAAGGCCATCAGTTTTACAAATTTCGTGTCGACAACATTACACATCCCTTTCGTGTCACCAAGGAAGTCGCTGGTAAAGATTGGCTTTACGCATTCTTGAAACGAAACTCTCAACTTTCTCAACGGAAAGCTGAATGAATGAACCCAGAAAGAGCGCAAAAATTAAACAAATATATTGTAAATGATTATGTCACCAAACTTTCTGAAATATACGAGGTTATTCACCAAAACTTGTTTAACGTGGATGAAAAGGGTTGCCGTTTGACGATCCACTATCAGCAGCAAGTAAGTGGACAAAGGGGTGCGAAACGCATTCATATGGTGGCACACGAGCATGCTGAGAATGTAGCTATTATAGGGCGTTGTAATGCATTAGGGAACACTATACCAACTATGGTTATTTTTAAAGGAAAAAGTTTAAAACCCGAATGACAAGATGGTTTACCTTGGTAAAAATGGCAGATAAGGATAGCATGACAACAAACATTTTCATTCAATTTATTGAACATCTAGCTCGCTACAAAGATAATGGACCGACGTTATTTGTTTTCGATGTAAGCTCTAGTCATCTGTATACATCTATTCTGGATGCTGCAAACCGTCTTGGAATCAGATTATTTTGCCTCAAATATGACGCATGAACTTCAGCCACTTGATAAGGCAGTTTACAGATCCTTCAAGCATCACTGAGATCACTTAATTTTGGGATGCGCATCTAGGTCGACGTCTTAATAGTGGTAGTTTCGCTAAAAAATTTACCAAAATCTAGCCCAAATGTATGACGCCGCAGAATATTATTAGCAGATTTGAAGCCGTTGAAAGGTTTCCACTTGATCCACAAAACATTTCAGTCAGCATTTGCTCCGTCACGTAATGAGGGAATTCTGCAAGACAAAACAGGCAGCGATAAAATACCGAATATTCTACAAGATGATAATGGTACAACGATATCGGTTCATAGCTCTGAATCGGATGATGAGTTAGAAGACAGACCGCTAAATAAGGTAGCAAAAATCCAGCATCCATCCAGCAAATATGGAGAAAAAAACGCAAGTAAACACCGATGATGCACAAGAATCGCAAAAAATTGTCAAAAAATCACAGCAATAGATAAAACTTAAATCGATATCGAGATGGACACTAGTGATCAAGTTTTTCATAGGTATTTCAGGGAATAAAAGAATAACATTACTGGCAGGAAAAATCCCTTAATTATAAAGCGCAAGCGACAACCAAATACCTTTTTTCATCCGTCAGCACCGTCAACAACAATATCTGCCATCATCAGGGAGCCTGCAGCAAAATAATTGAAACGTTCAGTGTCAAACAGAATCAGAACGTCTGCAGCAAAAGAACCTACACCTTCAACGTTACAATGTTCTGCTTCAACTTCTTCAAAAGAAACCTTGGGCAGTGATTCGCGGTACTGTCGTATTTGCGGAACTGAAGATAAACTTGACATGAGACAATGTGTAACTTGCGCAAAATGGTGTCATAACCGGAATACTTTGTTTGCCCCAACTGTTGCTAATATACAAATTTATAGCGGCTTTGTTTCTATAATAAGTGCATTTATTAAGTTTATGCTGATTTATAAATGTTGTTTAAATTTATAAATAAATGTGTAAGAGGATTTCAAGCATAGTGGGATAATAAGGCCCATTGCAGGCGTTTTAAAAAATGATTAAAAAGTATTTAAAAAAAATTATAAACATGTTTATTTCAAACTTTTTGAAAGGAAAACAACGAAATTTTAAAAATTTCCACAATTTAAATTGTGGAAATTTTTAAAACTTCGTTGTTTTCCTTTCAAAAAGTTTGCAATGAATTTCCATCAAGTATCAGCTAAATCCATCGATATGTTTATTTGTTGCAAGAAGCGTAACTGTTTTTGTATATATCCCATTTAATTTTAATTTTTGTTTGAAATAAAATTAGGTGGGCTTTATTCGTCTCAGGTACCTTATACGAGTATGTTTGTTTGCCAATTAACCAAAGTAGACGTATTTTCATGAAAACAAAACTGAAGAGACTTTGCAAATAGAAAACAACCTGCGGTCTATGATTTACTTGGACAGGATGAGTCAACAATATACTATCAATTTAGTGATTAAAAAAGATACCTGCATACATAGGTGAATTCAAAATTCAAGAAGTGTACCCAATAAGACAACTTTCAGTAATTTCAAAAACAAGTGGCAATAGCTTCATTTTATTTCGACACTGAAGTAGTTACGCTCAAAAATATAATTGTTTTTGCTAAAACCGCTTAAATTACTTAAAGGATTGAAAGACAAAGTTTGATAGAAAACAAATTTTGTTTCAGATCTAATGACCGCTGACGTGACGTACTGCTGACTTGCCCCTTTACTTGAATTGGACTACATCATGAAATTGATGTTTTTACTATTTAATTGCGATTAAATTCTATAAAACTCACTCAGTTAAAAACAGTAAAAAATATTAAATATCAGTTGCGCTTATTACTCTAAATGTGTTGTTAAAAATCATTTTAAATATTTAAAATTCTTTTCCTCAAGAAATTAATCAATAATCATCATATAAGAAAATCTTTTGTTATTAATTTCTGGAGTCGTCTATTTGCGCAATGAAACATTCATTTTGAACAAACCAAAATTTAGTTAAAGTTTACAGAAAAATCGAAAATAATAATACTGAAAAACAGCATTGAACCCTGAATACTAAAAAAAAACATCTTTCATTTATAGCCAATAAGAAATTAGTTTCAACAGCAAAACAAAATAATGTGTTTTGTCGTTTGTCTAAAAGGGGTTCGTTTGCAAGCTGTTCTCTACTGCAATATTAGAAGGAAATTACATGAGATATTGATTTGCCGAAATCAAATTTAATTATAAATATATATGTATACTTCGAAGGCATATTGGTCATTTTAAGGAAGAAAAATAATCAAGACAGGAGAAAATAGCACTATACTTTCCAATTTTTTTACCATTTTCACAGGTAATTATAATTTTTGGAAAAAAGGGCAACATACCGGTTAACCTTGATCCTTTGCCCTAACAATATCAAAAAATGAGATGATATAGTTATACTTACGGATCCATAATTTTACACCGCGCAAACCATGTTTAGGGTATTTTTTTAGAAAATGTATTTTAATAAGGGCTATGGGTGCGGTCATTATAATTGCATTTTTACTACAATATTTGAGGTAGTAAATTTTTTTTTTCTGAAAAAATACGCTTTTTTGAAAATATCTCACTAAGGAGGCCTCGCAGGCAAAACTGGCATCACTTTTTGGATAGGTATTACGGAAACGTAAATTTTCCTGGTAAACTATTTCGTCGTATTTTCCGAGTTGCGGGTAATTTTCTTTCAAATCCAGTAAATTCATCCAAGAACGAATTTAGATCATACCTGGCACTTGGCAAGTCGAAAGTAATGTTTGGGTATTATTAATTTGAAAATTAATAATTCGATGTTGAGTAAAGATATTTTATGTTCAGTTTCAGAACATTAAAAATTATATAGATGGAATATAGAGGAAGGACATGACTTTCCCTCCTCAAGACAAACCAAGATGAACTCATAAGACTGTTTTTCTGGACCAGTTATTCAAAAGCACTTCCTAGAAAATCCACACACACTTACCCTAAAATCATCCATTAGACCCAATTTCTTGGTTATTATTTTGTACTCATTCAGTTTTCTATATGTAATGCGTACCGGTCCGTCGAAACTAATGTTGTTGTTCCGTAGATCCTCGTAATTTACTACAGGATACTTATACACTGATCCTACAAAATCTTTGTCATAGTTGTCCTAAAAATCATAACATAAACTGATAACGGTTCAGCGGTTCAGAACGAATTTATGTGAAATTAAATAAGTATATTACCTATGTTACCATGCAATCAATATGATAACTTATATACGGGGCGCAAAAATTTTAAAATGCATATTTGCTGAATCGAATAAACTGTACATGCAATTCTGTTAGGTCTAAATACTAAGATAAGTTCATTTTAAATATCGTATTTTACCCGCAGGAAAACGTTAAAAAATAAACAATTAATATAAATAATAAAATCAAGCGGCAAAGACATTGATGTAATGTACAACATCTGTAGGAAAATGCGCTCTTCTCAAATACAAACCCCATCTTATATTTATACCGTTTAGAAATCAACACAGGATTGGAGGTCCACACTGTATATTTACCCAAATGCCAACATATTCCTAAGCAAATATGAACGGTGGCATGCAATTCTGCTAGGTTTAAATACTAAGATAAGTTCATTTTAAATATCGCATTTTACCCACAAGAAAACGTTAAAAAATAAACAATTAATATGAATAATAAAATGAAGCGGCAAAGACATTGATGTAATGTACAACATCTGTAGGAAAATGCGCTCTTCTCAAATACAAACCCCATCTTATAGTTTAGAAATCAACACAGGATTGGAGGTCCACACTGTATATTTACCCAAATGCCAACATATTCCTAAGCAAATATAGAGAGTGGCAAAGGGATATTTCTATACAAATATTTGGATGAGATGATTGAATATATATCAGACATAAGCTGGGTAATTTTTATTCAATTATAGACCAGTGTTTATGTTATCAATTGGTCCACACTTAAGCTAATGTATACATTACACTTCTAAATATGTACTCACCTTTAGTAAATAAGTAAGATTCATTTTTGAAAAAGGCACAAAGTCCTCATTAAGCTTAATAAATTTTAAATGCTTCTCAAAGTACATTCCACTAAAAAAATACAAAAAATAGATAAAATGCTGCTGGGAAATGCCAATTTGTTAAAAGTGCAAAATATTTTAATAGCAATTACTTACTTTGAAACTCCTATTTTACCAAAAGTCTTTGTTCTCGAAATTTCAGGTCTAATACAAGACCTTTCTTGTCTTTGAGCTGGTTCACGTATCCAGTCATCCCAATACCTACAAAATGTATCATGTACTTTATTATGTACTATATGTTGACAAAGTATTTTGAAAATGATTTGTTATGATTCACAAATTTTATATAATTCCTTAATTATTTTGTATTAACTATATATAATTTTAATTGAAACTGACCATAAAAATGACTGACAATAAGGTTTACATTGATGTGTTATTATGTTAATATTTTTTTTATAGTATGTAGCAATGATCCTCAAATTTATTTAAAGCTTAGAGCCCTAAGACGCTACAGCTCTTTTTTAGGAACCACTTAGTATTCAGAAGTGAGAAGTATATGGTGTTGGCATCAAATGAGAAATCCTAATATTTATCTGTTTAAAACAAAAATCCAATAACTATTCCAACTTTTGTGCTAATATTTTCATTATTATGTAAAGCTTAATAGGTAAAAAAAAATTGAAACCCATATTAGTGCGCTACTTGAAAAATATTTATAGCAAGGGTGGATTTAGCAGTCAGAAGGGGGAAGGGGGTAATTTTTGATTTCTTGCCTATAGTTATATTTTATTTATTTATTTATTTTCTTTAAAAAGACCACGAAACACCATTTTAAATTAAAAAAGCACAAATAATTTTTTTTTTAAAGTAACCCAAATACCAAAATCAGTAACGCGTATTTTAGTGCTAGAAAATCGATTGATGAGAGTATGTATCTATACTAATATTAATTTTTCTATTTATGTGCCTAACTGTTAAACCGCATAAGCGTTCTTGGCCCATGTTGGCCCTTAACCATGATTTTAATCATTTTAAATCCGTAAAATGCCTACCCGGCAACAAATTAAATGCAGTATATTTTTAAAATGTTCTAAAAATGTGGAAAAAAATCCTTACTACATGAAATATACAAAAAGGGAGGGATCTTATTGAGACAATAATGACTTGCCATTATTCCATTTCATTTTCACGCCAAAACAAATGTCGGTATTTGTAAACCAACGCACCGTTGTCGTTTTTTTAAAGACATTATTAATTACTTTTTTTTTTACTGAGATTTTATATTTTGCAAAAAAAGAGTAACTTATACCTATGTGGTGTTTCGATGCTTTTGCTAAATACTTATTAAGATTAATATAGTTGAATATTTTTTATTAATCAGGGTGGGGTGGGAGCAATTATCCCCAGTTACACCCTTACACCCACCGTAAATCAAAGCCTGATGTATAGGTTAATCCACTTCTACATAAGGTAATATTAAAAATGAACATAGACAGACTTGAAAATGCTTTCTAGGTATGTTTTGGCGTAAAGATGGTCAACAATGATCGTTTCATATCTCTTGAACCGTTGTGAACCCCTGTGAACCGCAAATGATAGGAAGTCGGTTAAATTAGTGCAAAGTAGTGTAAAACTAAATCTGAGAACACCGTCTTGTAGTTAGAAAAAGTGAGGATGAAAATGTATATTTCGTTTTGCCTCATCACTTTAAATAATGTGGGACAAAATGAAAACAAAATTAAAAAAAATATATTTTTGTTTTTGTATATCTGTATTAGAAATATTGCATATCGGGATCTGTTTCACTATGGCAAGTTGTCTACTCTCAAATCAAAATGTAAAATTTTGGCACAATGGGTTTACATAATCTTTTTAGAGACAGCTGAGCGTAGTATTTCTGAGAATCCAAAGATATTTTGGTTGATTTGTAAATTCTTAGAGGTCTCATGAACTACCTAGCTGTATGTATTACAACAATAAAATAACCATTGGCGGACAAGAAATGCTGTGCATCTTTTTTGTGAATATTTCTCAACAGCGTGCAATACGATTTTCTTATTAAAGTTAAAAAAAGGTAAATATTGTAATTAAAAAAACAAACCTAACACGGGAGAGTCGTGTTTGCAATACACGGCTCCAGGAGTGGAGTTCGTGAGCGCCAACCAGTTCTACCAGCTAAACTGGAAAAGCTCTGCTGGTGTTCTACGGTGTTGTTAGGCACGTTTTATTAAACAAGAAAACACAATCTTAATTTAAGGTTCGATCTATTGGCTTCTAGTTTTTTTTTTAATTTAAAACGTAACAATCTTCCAGTGAAATTTAAAAGCAAAGGAATGAATAAAAAACTATTAAGTAATTAATAATAATAGTACAATACGATGATTGCACTGAGACCAGTTCTGTTGTTAACTCGGTACTGTATGCCTTACACCTAAAAACTCTAGCACTTTACTTAAAATTAATAGATATGTAAACCGAAATGTATGAATTAGTAGCCGCACCACTAATTAATGCAATAATACTAATATTATCAGTCAATAATGACAGTAACACTGGTTATATCAATCAATAATAAAAATAATAATAAAAGCAATGAGATTAATAAGAGCTATCTTAAAGCTCGACCTACAATAATGAGATAATTAAAAAAAAAATGAGAACGATACAACATTAGATCGGTCCGAAGATCTGCTGCTAAAAAGGCTTCAAGCTCAGCAGTTGAGGAGACTGCTCAACCGCTCGAGTCTTCCGCCCAAAAGGTGAACGTGAGCGAACGATAGTGGAACCCGGTAGTGAAACTTTATATTGGCTTCTGGCCCCGGTCGTAAAACTTGTAATGGGACCCGGTACTAAAACTTGCATTGGGGCCCGATAGTAAAACCCTCACTCGAGTTGGAGGGTTGCCTGGAGGATCAACTGCCTCGGATTTACAAGATGAGCTCAGTGTCAAGCACTCAATCAATCAATAAACATTTATTTTGGGTTTGTTAACAGAGTTAAGGACACTTAAGCTTACTATCACATAAACTAATATAATCACAATACAATGCCGGTGAGGCGCTTACATCCTATAATAGATGCACTAACGACCTCACAACACAACCGTTGCATCGCGCATTTACATCGGGCGGATGAATTACCCAGTTTATGTTTACACGTAGGCTAGTGGCAATGCTAATGCTGTTAATTTAATTTCCTTGGGCTATGCCCTTCAAATTTACTACAGTAATTCATTACATACAGATGGGAATAGAACTAGTTAACTTGTTTTCAAGGATGGGAAAAGGTGAGGGGAGTTACATATGGGGAAAAAGCACACCGAAAAACCCCATGTCACGGTTATTTGGTTTAGTCACACACGCATTCATACTCTCTTTCATTCTTCCTTTCATACGTGGGTAAAGCTATCATGATAGCTTACATGAGGTGTGAACTGTAACGTTTCTCAGAGGCGTTCTTGACGAAAGCGTAGCCACATTACACTTGCCGGAGCAAAGGAGCGCAGAGACGACGTGGCTGCTGTTATTCGACTGATTGTCGATAGCGGCCGGGCCGTATTTATATGGGTACTAGGTTCCTTAGCAAGCCCCGCCCACCATACTTTTACGCATAGTGGGTGGAGCCAACCTCAGGCTAGTATAGTCGGTGGAAGAAGGTGGACCTTCTGTGCTCCTGATACATCAGATTTTTCCTGATTGCACAGGGGTGGTTTAGGGGTGAGTTTGGGTATGGGTGGGTATGAAACGTTTAAGGGGGTCTAGGATCAAGGTAGAAAAGTGAGGTTTTCATATGCATGGGCCCGTGTTTTGCCCTATAATCCGGGTTAAACCTGACATTCGCTATGTCAGCGGTTTTCGGCAAGCCGGCGATACCGTACTCGAAGAATCTGCACGCGAGCCTGTCCACATATTCCCTGACATAGTCGACCTGGGAACTCGCGTGCAGATCTGCGATTCTGGTTCGCAGCCCCGCCGAAAGGGCCGCTCTTAGATGTCGGTTTTGAATAACTTGAATTTTATTCATCTGAGTGTCGGATATCGAGCTCCACACCGGGGCACCATGCATAAGGAAGGGACGTGTTATGGAGCGGTAGAGGGTGATTTTATTTGAGGGGCTAAGGAAGGAACCGTGTCTAATAAGAGGCCTTAGTTTGTCGCTGATAATACGATTTTTATTCCTCACGTGAGTAACGTGCTCGCCAAACGTAAGCCTCTTATCAAGCACGATTCCTAGGTACTTTAGTTTAGGTTTAGGAGGGATGGGGGTGTTGTCAATGAGGATGGGAAGGGTGTCTATATTCTTGCGTTTCCGCGTGAAAATGGCCATTTCCGTTTTATTCACATTAAGTTTGATTTTCCAATCAATATAGAATTGATTGACCTGTGCCATATGGGCACTAACGATGTTAGTTGCCTCCTGCGCGCTGGGAGCTTTGGCGTAGAGGGCAGTGTCATCGGCATATAATGCCAGGGATGAGTGAGGGTGGGAGGGAAGGTCTGCTATGTAATAACTGAATAGCTGCGGTGATAATACTGTTCCCTGCGGGACGCCAGCTTGAATTGGCCTCATAGTTGAGTCAGAGTTGCCGATCCGCACCGAGAAGGAGCGCCCGGCCAAGTATGACACGACCAAAGCTGCCAAATGCAGCGGAAAGCCGTATGTTACGAAGAGTTTATACAGAAGGCCTTTGTGCCACACTCGGTCAAACGCCCTCTCGATGTCCAGAAGTAACAAGGAAGTGCAATGCCCTTCATTGAACCCCTCAAAGATGTCATATACGATTTTCGCAGCAAGCATGTTAGTACCATGCCTACTGCGAAAACCGAACTGCTCATTCGGCAGAATCTTGAGGCTCAGGGCGGCCTCATTAAATCTGGACAATATGAGTTTCTCGGCAACCTTACTCATTGTATTCAACAATGAGATGGGACGATATGAACTAGTCAACTTCAAGTCCTTCCCCGGTTTAGGGAACAGTACTATCCACGCGACCTACAAGGAATTGGGGAAGTGTTGCAAGCGTAATATGGCGTTAACTATATGCATTAAATGCACAAGGGTTTTGTTGGGAAGGTTTTTGAGGAGTAGGTAAGGGATGGTATCAGGCCCCGGAGCCTTATTCTTGGGCAGGCGGCTAAGAACTTTGCGCAGCTCGGATGGGGTAACAAGCAGTTTATTCAGTACAGGGGGCGGAATTGGAAATTTGCTGTTCACAAACGGCATAACTCGCTCTGCATAATGGGCGTGCAATGGCACAGTGTCCGGTGGCTCCCTGTGTACGCCCTCGAGGAAATCCGCAAAGGCCTCAACTTTCGACTGATCAGTCATTGCATCCTCGCCGCGATGGCGAATAGCGGGAATGCCAGTTGGGTCTCTGCGGATCTGTCTCGCAAGCTTCCACAGGGAACCGTCTGACGTGCCGAGCCCATTTACAAAGGTCATCCACGCCGCATCCCTGTACGTTCGAATATTCAACTTGATTTGCGCGTTAAGGGCGCTCACCCTTAACCGATCAATCACCGCTCGGTTCCTTTGCCACCTGCGACGAATTCGGTTCCGAAGATTGATTTGGAGTAGGATGTCGTCAGGGAGAGTTTCCGTAAACGGTTTCTTCCTGACTTTCGGACATATGACGTCTCTGACGTGCTGGATGTTTCTGGTTAGTGAGTCCACCTCGTTCTCTAAGTCCTGGACGGTGTCAATCTGCCTCGGAATGACAGTTAGGTTCCCTAATCTCTCTCGAAACACCCCCCAATTAAGATTTTTGTATGAAATACGTATTATTTCATTGGCTTCCGGCCGCCTAACATTAGTTAGACACATCTTAATTGGCAGGTGATCCGAATTGAGATCGCCTATGACCTTCGGTCTTGCGGCGCCTGTCACTCCTCGAACAAATGCCACGTCCAGGAAAGAGGGGATGAGGCGTTCTCTGTAATAAGTAGGGTCAGAAGTTCTTAGGTATTGGACTTCCAGATTGTCTTCAAGCATGTCGCGAACTACACGGCCTTTATGATTCGTGTACGAATCACCGTACGCCGTGTGTTTCGCATTAAAGTCACCAATTAACAGTGAGCGCTTTCCCGGCTCGAGAAAGGCTAATAAGTCCGCCTGAGTAATACGGAGTTGGGGGGGAGCGTACCCGCCGCTTACACACAGGCCACCTTCTAGCTGGATGCTAACATGCTCAATGCGCGATCTTATATGGGATCGCCTTTTATATTTAAGTGACCGGTGTATAAGGCAAACCACGCCTCCCCCCTCTCCTATAGGTCTATCGTATCGCTTGATAGTTGCGGATCTTCAACTTGAAATTTGCGATTAAACGCGTTTCTAGCAAGAAGGCAATTTGGAAATTGGATTTATGCATAAAATACTTAAATTCGTCAAGTTTTCCTCTAATACCGTTACAGTTCCAGGACAATACATTAAGAAGGGACATTGAAAACACGTCATCTAAATGTTGTATTTATGAATTTCTGTAGTAAAGAATTGTAGGGTGCCTTGCAATATTTTAACTTTGTCGCCGTTACAGGCCTCTAATACGTTACTAAATTCATCTAACGCAAAGTAAAGCTCAGATATATTGACTAGCGAGTTTATTTTATCGACTACGTTTGTAAGATTTGTCAGCATTGAATGTGCATTACCACTTACCCCTGCGTTTTGTTGCGGCGTTTTAGGCGGTTGTGAGGCCTTGAGTGCGTTTGGGAAATGTTTGTCATATTCCTCTGGTGGCGCTCTTCCTCCCTGTTGCTGGGGTCGTTGAGGGTTGGGTTGGGGCTGGGGTTGAGCTTGGTTGTCAAGCACTAATTAGGGACTCAATCACAGATCCCCTATAAGCGTAGTATTAAACACAATACAAAAAGGTTGAGTCACTTATGACTGCATTAGAGCAAAACGCTTCCTCTATCCCCGGTAGGTGGTTCTAGAAGAACTAATGTTGTAAAATGTCCGGATATATATTTTATGGATATATTTCCGGAAATATTTCGGGAAATATTGGAAATATTTGGAAAGATTGGAAATATTTATTAAATGACAAAACAACTAATAAAAAATAACTAATTCAAATTATTTCACAAAAATAAGCAAGCGTAATACTTATAAAAATATAAATACATGTAGGAAATGAGGATATTTAGTAAAAACAAACAACAAATAAACTACAAATAAAATTTGCGAGTTGAAATAGGCGCAAATCGAGAGAGAGGCATGCCTTCGTCGCTGTTTTCATTTAGTGTAGTTGTGCCTTGAGTATTTGCGAAGGCCTCTTCATTAACATCACTTGACACATCGCCTATATTATCATCATGACTCCCCTCCTGCCAATCAACTTCCTCGCTCGTTTCTTCTATATCTTCCTCAATAATATCTGCGCTATTTTCTGTATTTTCGTTAAAAGTATAAAGTGATCTGCTGCCACTTTCTATTTTTTTTAGTAAGTTTTAGTTATGAGATACATAGAGTAACTTAGTTGATCTTTCATTTGTTAGCCTATTCCTCTTTTTTAGATGCTGAAACTTCCCTCAGTAGCGGCCGAAGGAGCTATCATCATCAAAATGCATGACGTCACTTTGTATAAAGGAATTCAAGAAGAAAATCCTTTCCACCAGGACACGGGGTTTTCAAGGCTGCTCTTTCAAATGAAATCTTTGCAAAATAATTTACCTGTTTTGCAACGGTAATCTGCAATTTTGTCAATAAGATTTTCCTGTTTAAGATGTAGTTTATTTTTTTCCAACGTGAAGTATACATTCATTGACGGAGAAGATTTATGATTCATCAAGCTTTGGCTCCCTTGTAATTTTGGGTGAAGTAAATCTGCAGCATATAACGAATAGGAAGAACAAATTCAGTTTTTCTTTTAGCTATTAACTCCATTAATGTAGTTCTTCCTCTTCGTTGAGCGGGGATGACGGTGAAAGATGTTCTTGGATCACTTTCTTAATATCACTAAAAGCCTTAGCGGCGAAATGGATGGTGTATGGTCTCCTTCTACAATTTTAAGGCATTCACAAATGGATATTGTCTTAAGTTATTTATTTTGGCTGTGATTAGTACGGATATGAAATAATTCCAATGTTTCCAATATTTCCAGTAGGCCTTTGGAAATTTCCAATGTTTCCATTTCCATGGAAATATATCCATTTGCAACACTAAGAAGAACGAGATATCGGTTTTAGTCAATTTGCCTTTGCCACCTCCACGTAATCAAAGGAGAAAAGAAAAAAAAATGGTAGGGCCGAGAAATACCTTAAAATTCGATACGAGGAATAATTCTAAGATAATAAACGACTTAGTCCTCGTTTATTATTGTTGTACAACGACAACGGAAGCGACAATTAATGAGCTAAAATTATTTTTTTCAATAAATAATAGGAAATATTCCTAAACGAAATAATAAACCTTTAAAAATACAAATCGACTACAACAATTATGGGAAAATAGCCCATTACTACTATTCAGGGCTACCAA
>MU181965.1:0-46604 GCA_016904865.1 Pissodes strobi
GTTAATGATGTTCCAAAACAAGTTCTCGATGAGATCCTGTTAATATAAATTAAAATTAATTAAAAGAAAATACATCATTGCGCATCGAATCAAACATATAAGAAATTCAAAAAAGAAGATTCCAATAAATATACTACAAATTCAAGCTAATTTGAAAGAAAACGCATAAAGGCACTGTGAAAGGAATAAAATGAAAAATGAATTCACAGAGGAATAATCCAATAAATATACAACATATTCAAGCTAATTTAAGAGAAACTCATAAAGGCATTGTGAAAGGAGTAAAATGTATAAAAAACAAGGATATTATAAAATAAGTTCCCGATAAGGGATCCTGTTAAGATACTACTCAAATTAATTTAAAGAAAATGCATTAAACGTTGCGAATCGAATACAATGCAAAAATAATTCACAAAAGATCCCAATAAATATAAATAATTTAAAGGAAAAATCACAAAGGCATTGTGAAAAGAATACAATATCTATGAAGTCAAGAATGTTCCAAAACAAGTTATCGAGGGGACATCCCATTAATATAAATCCAGATTAATTAATAAAAATACACTAAACATTGCGAATCGAATCAAACGTATAAGGAATTCAAAAAAGAAGATTCCAATAAATATACTACGTATTTAAATCAGCTTAAAAGAAGTCTGAAAAGCATAAAATGTATAAGGAATTCACAAAAGAATAATCCAATAAATAAATGTAAGTTAATTTAAGAGAAAGCTCATAAAGGCATGGTGAAAGGAGTAAAATGTATAAAAATCAAAGATGTTATAAAATAAGTTCTCGATGAGGCACCTTGTTAATATACTAGTCAAATTAGTTTATAGAAAATGTATTAAACATTGCAAATCGAATAAAATGTAAAAGAAATTCACAAAAGATCGCAATAAATATATTACTTATTTAAAATAATTCAAAGGAAAAAATCAAAAAGACATTGTGACATTGTGAAAGGAACAAAATATTTATGAAGTCAAGGATGTTCTAAAATAAGTTCTCGATGAGACATCCTGTTAATATAAACTCAAACTAATTATGCAAAAATGCATTAAGTTTTGCAAATCGAATAAAATATAAAAATAATTCACTAGAGATCCCAATAAATATACTACTTATTTAAAATAATTTAAAGGAAAAATCGTAAAGGCATCATGAAAGGAATAAAATGTTTATGAAGTCAAGGATGTCACAAAACAAGTTTTCGATGGGGCGTCTTGTTACCTAGTAAAAATTAAAATTAATTAAAATAAAATACATTAAACATTGCGAATCGAATCAAACGTATAAGGAATTCACAAAAGGAGGTTCCAGTAAACATACTACTTATTCAAGTAAATTTAAGAGAAAATTGATAAAGGCATTGTGAAAGGAATAAATTATATAAAAAGTCAAGGGTATCACAAATTAACTTTCCGATTAGACGCTGTTAACATACGTTACAAATTAATTTAAAGAAAATGAAACATTGCGATTCAAATGAAATGTAAAAATAATTCACAAAAGATCACAATAAATATCCCTACTACTTATTTAAAATAATTTAAAACAAAAATCATAAAGGCAATGGGAAAGAATAAAATGTATATAAAGTCAAGGATGTCACAAAATAAGTTCTCAATGGGACATCCCATTAATATAAATTCAAATTAATAAAGATAATACATTAAACATTGTGAATCGAATCATAAGTATAAGGAATTCAAAAAAGAAGATGACAATAAATATACTACCTAATTATTCAAGTTAATTTAAAAGAAAACGCATAAAGGCATTGTGATAGGCATAAAATATATAAGGAATTCACAAAAGAATAATCCAATAAATATACGATCTAATCAAGTTAATTTCAGAGAAAACTCATAAAAGGCATTGCGAAAGGAGTAAAATGTATAAAAAATCAAGGGCGTTATAAAATAAGCTCCCGATGAAGCACCCTTTTAATATACTATTTAAGTTAATTTGCCTTAGATTTTGCAAATTGAATAAAATGTAAGAATAATTCACAAAAGATCAAAATAAATATACCATTTATTTAAAATAATTTAAAGGAAAAATCGTAAAGGGATTATGACAGAAATAACATGCTTATGAAGTCAAGGATGTCACAAAACAAGTTCTCGATAGGACATACTGTTAATATAAATTCAAATTAATTAAAAAGAGAATACATTAAACATTGCGAATCGATTCAAACGTATAAGGAATTCGCAAAAAGAGATTCTAATAAATATACTACTCATTCAAGTTAATTTAAATTAAAACTCATATAAGGCACTGTGAAAGTCATAAAATGTAAGAATAATCCAATAAATGTTTACATTATTCAAGTTAATTTAAGAGAAAACTCATAAAGGCATTGTGAAAGCTATGAAATGTAGAAGCGATGAAGGATGTTATAAAACAATCGCCCGATGAGGTACTCTGTTAATATCCTAACCCAAACTAACCCAAACTAACCCAATCTAATTTGAAGAAAATCCATTAAATATTGCGAATCGACAAAATTTAAAAATAATTTACAAAAGATCCCAATAATTATACTACTTATTTAAAATAATTTAGAAGAAAAACCATGAAAACATTGTTAAAGGACTAAAATAAATAATACACTAACAAAATATCCCATCTGGAACTTCTTTTGTGTCATCCTTGATTTCATAATCAAGGATGACACAAAAGAAGTTCCGGATGGGATATTTTGCTAGTGTATTATTCAAATTAATTAAAAGAAAGTTCATTAAACATTGCAAATCGAATCAAATATATACTCATAAAGGCATTGTGAGAGGAATAAAATGTATAAAGAATCAAGAATATTACAAAACCAGTTCCCGATGTGACATCCCGTTAATATATTATTCAATTTAATTTAAAGCAAATGCTTTAAACATTGCAAATCGAATAAGATAATTAAGGCATTTATATAAGAATATATCAATTCATGTATCAGCTGTTTGAGTTTTTTTAAAAGGAAAGTCATCAACGACTTGTGAAAGGATGAATAAAATGTATAAAAAGTTAAGGATGCAAAAAAAAACAAGTTCTCGATTAGAAGCGTTATTAATATATTATTATTCAAACTAATATTAATAAAACGAATTAAATAAACATTGCAGAAAGAATAAAATGTATAAAGAACCACTTACTTAAGTTAGTTTAAAAGAATATGCATAAAGGAATAACATGTTTAAAAATGCAAGGATGTCACAAAACATGTTCCCGATGAGATAGGCTGTTAATGTACTATTTAAATTAATTGGAAGAAAATGCATTAAACATCGTTAATGGAATGAAACGTATAAGAAATTCACGAAAGATGATACAAATAAATATACCACCTATCTAAGTTAATTGAAAAAAAAACTCATAAAAGCATTGTGACAGGAATAAAATGTATAAAACATCAAAGATTTCACAAAACAAATTCCCGCTGAACGTTGTGATGATATCACAAAACAATGTAGGGAATATATACTATTAAAATCAGGCATCAGATGTCACAAAATTAGATATTTAATATTTTATATAATAGATACATATAACTATATACAGAGCATATATTTTAAATACTGATTTCCTTGTAACTATTGCTACACTTGGAAAAACTGCTTCTTTAATTGACAATAGTTTTACGATTGAATTAATTAATTATTAAAGTCCTACTGACGATAGAGGTCCAAAACGTTCCAGAAAGTTCAGAATTATTTCAAAATATGCAGTACGTTCGGTAGTTATTAGTATTCTTACGAACATACATAAAATTTCGTATAGATTTCGTTAACACAAAATAGCGTAACATAAATTAACATAGATATGCTAGGCAACTTCGACCTGTTGAATTTTAACTTCAAGTAAGCTCTAACACAACTCACCTGAGAATAAACCATATTGGACAATGTGTAATAAAAACCGAACTTTCCACAACGAGTATGTGATCGCAAATAGAGCCTTTAAAGCTCTACCAAACCAAAAAAACAATAATAGTAATATCACTCGCGCTTTCTTCCGTTACTAAAGCGAAGAAGCCTTAAGAATTTATGTGATGCACACTTTAATAATTGCTACCAAATACTGGTGTAAATAATGATCAAGGAAGAGAAGCGTCGCGTCGTTTAAATATTTGTGTTTAATTGGAGCTTTTTTAATTGGAAATTTGGATGATAAAACGTACACTTTGGCTAGCTGTCATGTAGAATAACATATGTAATCATTCATTGAGGACATGCCCACAGTCAGATAATAGCAAAGTCGTGCTGCTACTTATTTTCAAAGTTACGATCAGATGCATTTGTACGCACTCAAGACAGATAGATTTAAGCACACAAAAGGCAGCTAATATCAGACGGTGGCAGTAAGGTTAGATTTCGCAGAAGTAAAGAAAACAGCAAATGAGTCTTGCAAAGACATAGGTATAATGAAGAATTCAAACTGGCGTAAATAAACAGCAGTAGCACCGCAGAGAGATAGTACATGATGGTATCATATTTGATATTTGATGTAAAAATCGGCCTAAAATTGCTTTAGTTTAATAATATCTCCAAATACTTTATTAAAGAACAATTTTTAAATAACCTAGACGTGGATTTAATATTAAAAATACAAATATTGTTTTCAAACAACGACCTAATAAAATAGGTAAGAACTAACGTCAATAATTAAATCGATGCACTGCCTTCATTTTTAATCCTGAAAAGTTCAGCAGGGGACAATATTTTGTCCAAATTATTCTATAAATCCGCGTACGAAAATGTTTTATTATCGATATGCTTTTTATTTCGTAAATAAAAGGTTTTATGGATTCTTAAATTAATATGACTATCACGTTTTACCCGACTAGGTGGCCCAAACGGGATACTTCGCATTTTATAAGAAATAAGTTTCTATATAAATGTTAAAAATGTTTAAAAATGGTTCGGTGCGGTTCAGATTTGTAAAATATTGTTGCTGCAATTAGTTTTTCAAGGAGTTATAAAACATAAAATGCTAACTATCCTGTTTTATCTAACTCTCCCATATCCCCTATTGCCTATTTTGTATTTTGCATTGTACATTTTCTTTGCTTGGCCTGTAAGTAAACCTTACTTTAAAGTACTTAAATTAATACAAGCATTTGAATTCGAATTAAATGAAGAAAAATATATTGTTTAGAAAACTATTAAATTAGAGAAAATATCCAACAAGAAAAAATAATAAATTAATAAAGCTAGGAGAGATTAATTACGTTTATGTTCGGTAGTACTTGCATCTTTGTAATTCGCCTTGTATTGTCTATAAGACAAGTGCATAAACACTATATAAAAAATTAAAAATCTCACAGAAAAACATGGCGCAATTTTACCGAGCCTAATACTTTATACAAACGCTATTTTCGATGGATTGAGCGGTTTTTTTTTAGGTTTGACTGTATATAAGGATGAATATTTAATGAGTACAAATATTTGATAAGTGTGGTCTTTGGCTTTAATTTTGAAAGAAAATATTCTATGTCTGCATGCGAAAATATTTTATTATCGATATGCACGGTGTTGTTGTTCCTACGTTAAAAAATGAGTTTAGCAGAAAATTTAACCATACCAACTTTCATTAAAATACTTGTAGGAATTTTCTCAGTTTTTGTCAAATGCTGTTTTTTTAGAAACTTTAACTTCATAGGTTAGAAATACAAATATCTAAACAAAAATCGAGCTTCTCTCCATTATTTTTTTAGTTAAGATACCTATAACAAAAGTACTTGAGCTGCAAACTTCGGAACATTTCGAAACCTTTTGGTTTTGGCATGGCACTCATTTTTTTGCTCGTCAGTTATTTTCAGCTTGAAAATTTCATTAACTGTGAAAATTTTAAAAAGCTTAACAAATTCCTTTGTTCGTGGGAAGGTCCAGCTTGCTCCTGGTTAGAAAGTTATTTGCTGACTCTATCGTTTCTACCATAAACAGTTGTTTGTGTAGAAGCTAGACTGCGCTTCTTAATAAATCGAAATATTTTGCGGCTTATCTAAATGGAATGATACATATACTTTATATTGACAAGAAAACAACTAAACACGAAATACGTCACTAAAAATCGTAAATATCTATCTTTTTTTAAACTGCAGAGATTCACGATTAAGGTAGAATAATTTGATTTACAATTCAGACAGTTCTAAAATTCAGCAAGCAAGAAACTTAGGCTCTTTTTAATACATCATTTTAAAGACTAGTAATGCTTGGCGAAACTTGAACCTTTGTGACTCGTTTTGTAGTCGAACCATTTTTAACAATATAACAAGGTATAGTCTTGAAAAAGACTTGACATAAATATCAAAATCTTCATTCAAAAAAAGGTAAATGAATTAGGAAAAATTTTACCCAGTAATGATGCCCTTCTTTAAATCAGTGCAAATTTACACGCAACTTGTTATGTTTAGCATTAAAGAAAAATTCACCAGGTATTATAAAGAACGGCAAAAAATATAGCGGCGAAAGCTGATAAAATCTAATAATTAATTTGGAGAACTGAGAATAAAGTTTATTCTGTGATCTTTTGGCAAATTTGGCGTTTTTAATTGCCTGCTTTTAGAAAGTCTAGGATATACTGTTCGGGATCACTTCAATCCTTACGTTTATATTTTTGTGCTCTTTTATATCTCATACTGGTGTTCTGAGAGCAATGCTACACAGATTTTTTCCTGAGCAAATAATTAGATGAAATTTATTAGCATTGTTGACATTATGGATATTTAACCGTTTGATCTTTATTAATTTGTAAACTCTGGATTTCAGTTATTACCCCTAACCCAAACATCAAAAAAATCTTAGGTTTCTGGTAAAATAATTGCAAAAAATTACCCCACTCCTTAAGCGGAATTATTTCATTCTAAAACTTACCTTTGAAAAAGACATGTTGATTTTTTTGTCCTGGAGATGGTTTTCCTAAACTTTCTATAACAAAGACGGAAGACGACACTAGAATAAGCTTCGAATACTAAATAAGAAATAAGTATTTAATAATCAATTTATAAGATGAACTATTTAATTAACACTCAGAACCGAACTGATGGCAAAATGATTCTTGATGAACCATTTCGGTATTTAAATAAGAAAATGTAACCGGGAGGTTTTTTTACATTATTTAATTGGGTGATCCCATCTCATACTTTGCCTTGTTGTCATGTGAAACAACAGCAAATCACATTTTAGGGACGTGCTTCTACTAGATAATTCATAATTTTGGCTTAAAATGTAGTGGGGAATTTTTTTTATCTGCCACATTACAAATCAATCAAATTGGTTAATTAATTATGTATTGTGCAATTATTTGTAATAGTCGTGGGAGGAGCGAATTATATTGTAAACAACGGTCCAGAATCTTAACTGTGGGTGTAAATTGCAGTAGTCATTAGAGATGTATTACCAAGAGGGGATTAACAATTAAGTCGAGGTATCAATAGACACAATTATTAACTTTTAAAGCAAACGAAATATTTTTATCAAATAATAAACTGATGTTGCAAGGACGGAATGGCAAGATAATCAAATCTCTATAGGCGTTTCATTGAAAGTTCGCCTGCTGCAGACACTTTGTTTGATCTTGTAAAGGCTTTTGATAGGGTCGATCATGTACAGTTGCTTAACATTCTAAACAATTATGGGTTAAAGAATGTCTCTTGATATAACCATGAATGAAAAAGTATTGCATTATTTTTAGGGCCGAGCATTGGGTGAGTTTGGGTTATTGGACACCGCACATGTGTATTTACTATGAACTTCCTGAAGACTTTTACAAAGGCAAAAGCTAGAAATAAATTAATAACGAAAAATAAATTAATACTGCATGTAAAAATACAGGCATTATGGTAAATATATACTGTTAATATGGCCACATAAAATGAAAATATAATAATAAAAATAGTGTAAAAGCCAAAAATTAATTCTGTATCAAACTAACACAAGAGGATTCAAACAATAAAAGGTCCTTATCCAAAACAAAAACTTAAGGACTAACTTTAAAAGTCAAAGTTCGAAATATAAAACAAAAGAAATAATTAAAATTTTAATGCAAAAATTATTTACATTACTTTCGAGGGTTAAATATTTTCCCTAGGATTCACTAACTTTAGACCAAGGTTTAAGAACCACAGATATAGGCTGAATTTATTGTCTCAGTAAAAGTTACATTAACCCGCATTAAACACAAAAGTTAAAATTTGATTAGTATAAATGTTAATTAATAAAAATGTCTATGTATATGTACAGGATGGTCAAATAAGTGTGCAATGTGCTGTATCTCGGAAACTATTCATCGTAGATACTTGCGGTAAGAAATTTAATAAGCAAAGTAGCCAAAAGAAAACCTAGCCCTGCCATCTTGAATTAAAAAAAGTGGTATTTTTCGGAATTTCGCCTTTTTAAGATAACAACAAATACAGGCATTTTCAAGCTGAGATAAATTCGACTTTTTTTTGTTAAACACTTTTTGCCCTATCTCTAAAATTAAGCTGATGGGGGTTTTCAAATGTTTTTGTAAATAAACATATGTAACTTTAAAACGTCTGAACGGATTTCAACCGACTTGGTGTCGTTAAAAAGAGCTTTTCTTGGGCAGCAAAACCTACATTATTTGTGTTGATTGTAGTTTGCTATGTCGCCACTAGACGGCATTATTCGATATTACGACAGAAACTGTGAAATTTCTAAAAAAATTAAATCATTTGGTAATAGTTTATTATATGAAAAAATAACAAAATGGTGCCCAAACATGGTAGTTAAAACCGCGCCTCGATATCTTGTTCCTAACCTAAAATATCGGCAAAAGAAAATTTTACTATAAAATTAGTTTTTTTCCAAAGCTTGTTGGTTGTTTATTATGGGTAACTTAAATTTCTATTTCAAAACTAGGAACCATAAAAAATATAAACAGCTTGAATCGTCATCAATATAGCAATTTCAGGTTGTAACTTTTAATAAAAAAACGCCCAATTTATGCTTAGGCGTATATTAACTATAATAGGTACGAGTAGGTAGGTATATAATAAGTAGCAGGCCATGGAAGATAAAATAAATCCCTAATAACATTAGGTTTGTTCTAGCAGCGATTTCAAACCAAAACCGAGCCATCCGGAGTTTGCGCATTGCAATATAAGCGACACTTAAATCGCTATGCGCAAACTCCGGATGGCTTGGATTTGGTTTGGTTTGGGTTTAAATCGCTGCTAGAACAAACCTAATATTGGAAAGGAACGTCAAATTTTATTTAGTTGCAGTATAAGTTATGTCAGCTGCACAAGTTTTAAAAATGTCTTTTACAAAGCTGTTGACATGATTGCTGTTTACTTCGAATGTGTCTTCAAAATGCGGCAATAGCTCAAAGAGTGTACGCGGCTCGATATCCAGATCGGCGTTTTTCCCCGCTTAGGGCAGCGTTTACGTACCATTGGTAGCTTCCGGCCTATGTCCCCAAGACATAAAAATGGAAAACTCGAGGAAAATATTATTGACGTTTTAGCATATATTGAATTTAATCGCCATGTCAGTACTAGAGCATTATCTCTCGCCTCGGGTATATCACGTACTACTGTTTAAGATATTTTGAAGGATCATAGGTAAGTTCTAATGACGCTAGAAAATATGTTCCTTTGAATGCTCCACAATGTATTTTTTTATTTTTAGACTGCACCCATATCATTTACTTTTACATCAGGCCTTGAGTGAACAAGATTTTGACCGTACACGTAGGTTGGATTATTATTTCTGGATGTTAGGCATGATAAATGAAAATAGACAATTTTTATCTCAAATTCTTTGAACGGATGAAGCAACTTTCAACAGTGATGGTAAAGTCAATACGCATGACATGCATTATTGGTCTGCGGAAAATCCTCATTGGTTGCGCGAAGTTCAACATCAAGGAAGTTGGAGTCTTAATGTGTGGTGTGACATTCTGCGAGGTAATATTATTGGACCATATTTCTTCGATCGACCACTAAATGGCAACGTGCTTCTAGATTTTTTTCACCCAATTAACGATTTTGTTGGAAAATGTGCCACTGGAAATACGGCAAAATTTGTTCTTGCAATTAGACGGTTGTCCAGCACATTTTGCTATAAATGTGCGAGAACATCTAAATGCAGTATTTCAACAGCGATGGATTGGAAGAGGAAGTCTATTTCTATGGCCACCCAGATCCCCAGACTTAACCTGTTTAGATTTCTATTTATGGGGGCGGAAAGAAGAAAATTTCGTAAAAATATGAAGGTCTGTTTTCAAAAAAGTTATCGAATTCTAAACCCACTCATTTTGTAGTAAAATTTTCTTCTGCGGTTATTTTAGGTTAGGAACAAGATATCGAAACGTGGTTTCCGCTAGCTTATTTGGGCACCATTTTGCTATTTTATTATGAAAAAAAACTAGTACAAATAAACTTAATTTATTTTTAGAAATTTCGCAATTTCTGTCGTAATATCGAAAAATGCCCTCTAGTGGCGACATAACAAATTACAATTACGACAAATAAGGTAGGTTTTGTTGCCTAAGAAAAGCTCTTTTCAATGACACCAGGTCGGTTGAAATCCGTTCGGCCGTTTTGAAGTTACAGATGTTTATTTACAAAAACATTTGAACACCACCAATAAGTTTATTTTTAGAGATAGGGCAAAAAGTGTTTAACAAAAAATACTCGAATTAATCTCAGCTTAAAAATGCCTGTATTTTTTGTTATCTTAATAAGGCGAAAATCCGAAAAACACCACTTTTTTACTTCAAGATAGCGGTCATCGGCGAAACCTGAAAATGATTACCAGGATTTTTTTTGTCTACTTTAGTCATAACATTTTTTACCGCAAGTCTCTACAATGAATAATTTCCGAGATACAGTACCTTGCACGCTTATTTGGCTACACTGATCAAAATGTGGAATAAACCATAATAAATATTTCTTAACTTTATATTTATTTGCTTTAAATAAAAATTACCTAGATTAAACAAAATTTCTTCAATTTAAATAATTGGGCGTGTTTGTTTTTTTTTTGGTCATTTATTTGCCTTGATGTGATAACAAGACTTTTTTCCATAAGGGTTGCTTTAGATTAAAGATTGTGAATATTGGAGCAAATATTATGACTTTATCAGAGTCTCGTACAATGCTTCAGTCCTCGTCTCGTGCCCTCAGTTCAGTTTCATTCCTGCTGCCGTCCTATAGGAAGATTTTGTAGAGTGTATCCGCCCCAGGTCGCCAATTTTAAAAAATATTTGTGACGGAAAATATATTAATTAAGTGGAACTTGGGCCATTTGTGCCCTCATTTCAGGGCAAGTTACGTTTTTATTATATTACTTAGCTAGGTACATAATTAATCGTTTGTAAAAAAGAAGCGTTCTCTCATAATCAAAATGGCGCGAGTTTTACTGGTAATTAAAAATTGTTTTCTGCTATTACTAGCTAGCAATGCAGACGAATTCAGGCGATATATGCCTACAATAGTCTATAACAGTACGCCTAGGCAGTTTGGCGTACAAACTTGATTGAGTATTTTTTGCTTTTCACGTTGTACATGTTCAATGGCGCCCTTTCCGTTCTTGTACCTACAATATAATATAAATTAATAGGTATTTCAAAGCTGAATTTATTCAATCTGGATAAATAAATGGTGATCCATGGAAGTACAGTTTTGAAACAAATTGGTTTATATTTCGATAAAATCTAATAGTATTTAAAACAAAAACAATAATAATTTAATCAAATAAGCCTTTACTTGATGGAGATCCATAACTAAGAACCACTTAAATAAGTAAACCACTTAAAGATTTCCACTAACTTTATTTAAACATGACACGTGTTTCGACGGTAACGTCTTTTTCAAATGTGAATATTTACACTAAAATATGCTAAAATTATATAGTTCCTCTGTTGCAGGTAAATTACAAAAAATAATCTTGACCCATGCGCCTTATGAATAGCAAAGGAAACAATTTAACAATTTCTAGGAAAGGTTCAATAACGGAGAAAACCCAAAATCAGTTTGTTCGTTAAGTAATATATTAAGTTTTTTATATTTATTGATTTCCATAATTTCTAACAGATTTAATTTTTTACCTTTATTTTCGATATGTAAAACATTGAAATCATTATTGAAAATGTGGTTTTCATTAATTAAATGACAAGCATAGTTAGTAGTATCCTTGCCATTAATAAAAGAAGACTGGTGTTCTTTAATTCTCTTTTCAAAAGGTCTACCAGTTTGACCAATATATACTTTGGAACACGAACCACAATTTAATTTATAGACACCATTTTTCTTACTTTTAGGTGTAGGGGATTTGTTATTTTTAATGAACTTACTAATTTTATTGTTGGTTTTAAAGGTAATTTTGGCATTCATATTTTAATTTTTTATATACTGTGATATTTTTTGTGTTAACTTTCCTGTGTGAGTTAAAATTTTATAATTGTTAAGTTCATTGTTATTAATTTTTGGATACACCAATTCTAAAGCTTTTTTGGTATCGTAATTTTTAATTAAATTATCAACAATGTTAGCCTTATAACCATTATTCACAGCAATTTGTTTGATTATATTAATCTCTTTATTGTAATTATCTTCAGACAAAGGAATGTTATTTAGTCTATGTATAAAACTATTAAATGCTGCCATTTTTTGATTGTACGGATGGTTAGATGAGTTGTGAATAATTATATCCGTATAACAATAATTATTTTAGTTAAATGAATAAGATATACTTTTAAACAATGTAGCAGGCTATTCAAATAGCATCATGAACAACAGTCACAATTGTTTTGTTTCTATTATTTTTTGTTTTACTTATTGTTGTTTTATTGTGTATTGTATTGTGCCATTTCTGTTCAATGCTCATTATACTGGATCTGAAGAGGTAGTTGTATGCCCTATTATTTTAATTAAGTAAAATGTTACAATGTTACTGCCTTTCACTATTTCTATGTGATACAAATGTTATGGGCTTTAGAATTTTAGTATTTTTTATAAAAACTAGTGAGTTACCGTTAAAATTAATAAGTAGTAAAACTTATTTCATAACATGTTTATGTTCCTATCTATTATTTAGAAAAAAGGTGTTTTTAGTTTACAATAATTTTTTTTTTCATTATGATAATGATTTAATTTTCAAAATCAATGATAAGCAGAGACGAAATAATCTGATTATATTTTTTATTTATAATTTGGAAATACTCTTTTTGTTCTTTGTTTTTAATACCTTCGAATAAAAATGTTTCTTGGATATCCCTTTTAAACTTTTATTTTATTTACCGTGGACACCTGTTCCTGTCATGAATTTGGGAATTAAAAGTTAAGTGTCTTCACATGCTTTTTACAAATTAAAGGAAAACTAAGACATGTAGTTTATTTCAGCTAAAACGTGAAACCTAAGTAGGTCTTAAGAGTAATAGCAGTATTTTTTTTAAGTTACATATTTGTTATAGCTTTTTTTATTTGCTAATGAATCCAACTTCTAATCACTCATCTAACTGAATGTCAATAAATAGTCTATATAGAAATATCAACAGTCAACTAAATGCAAATATTTAAAATAAATAAACTATAATTATTTATTACAAATGCAACATTTTGATAATTAAATAATTTGCTTATTTGAATCAAATTAATCAAGTTGTTATTTCAAATAAGGCTTGAGCAAGGAAAATTGATTTGATTCAAATAAGAGAAATTATTTCGTACAAATACCCAAAACATTGGTTTAAATACCCGACCTTTTTAAATTAAAACACGAAGCTTTTGGAACAAATATATCTCAAAAAATAGGTCGGGTATTTAAACCAATGTTATGGGTATTTGTACGAAATAATTTCTCTTATTTGAATCAAAATAATTTTATTTGTTTTAAAGGTATTTTTGTCTGATGTGAACAAGATTATAAAATCATATTGTTTGTTCGGAATTAATATTTATTTCGAACAAAGAAAATCTTAAAAATAAATTAAATAAATATTATCTTTTTTTTAAATAAATATTTGTTTGACCATTATCAAACAAATATTTGCCTGAATAAACTTCTTCTTTCAGTTTACAAAAGGAAAAGCATTAATATATAAAATTAGTGTGACTTTTCACAACACAATCTATTATATCTTAAAGGGGTAAATAAATAATTATGAATAATATGCGTTTATTAATGTTTGCATTCTATTTTGAGGTACATGATCAATGTTTAATGTTCAGATCAGCATCATCAGAGATACTCAGTTTAATTTGCATACTTTACATTGTACATAATATAAAACCCTTAAAAGTTTTATAATAATAGAAATATATTCTAGTGAGGAGAACCGCTTTTGTCTTCGTACTAGCAGACGTTCAGTTTGCATCTGGAGACCGAGAAATTTAAGATTTTACAACCGATATGTTTAAGCAGTACACCCATTCGAAGGAGGAGGTGTGATGGTGTGATGTGGAATTTTTTATGAAGGTCTAACGGAGGTGTATGTTTGTGAACGTACAATGACAGATGAAATGTATGTCCATGATATCGTTACCAATGTCGTGAATGATTATCCTTGGAGTTTTTGAACCTAATTTAAGATTTATAGATGGTTACACTCGCCCACATAGAACAATGGTAGTTCTACAACAGGTGGCATTTCACGGAATTAATCACTTGCCATTACCTCCGCTGTGTCGAGATTTAAACTGCATTAAATATGTCTGGGATATGCTTGGAAGAGCTGTAATTCACCATCAGTCTCCTGTTCCTGACATAAGATCATTGGAACTAGTTCTTCCAGATTTATGAGATGGATTGGATCAATATCAGTTAAATCATTTAATTTTAAGTATGTCTCATCGACTTCAAAAAGTTGTAGCCAACAGGGAAGGAATTACACACTATTAATACAGTATCAGTTAAAAAATTACCTGATGGTTTATTGGATTATTACAGAATTGTATTTTTGTATCCTAAACTTATTCGATCAGTTTGGATAGCTATTTTAATTCCTGTGGTGTTATTACTAATAATAGAGAAAAACTGAAGTAACTTTTTATTTATTTACAAGGACGAACATCTAAAATTATTTCAAAATATTATATAATTATTAAATTGTCAAAATTTAACATTTAACGTAAATTCAATGTACAGATTTTAACATCCTTCTTCTAATTAGAAAATTATGATCACACGATAGAAATGAAAACTTCAACAAGCCGGGTCACCGTTTGTCAGAATTTTGATCCGAGCCTTCGTTGCAGAGATACGGGCGAAAAACGGTTTTTCACCAAAATACTCCCTTAAACTAAAGCCCCGGACCCCCCGTATGGTCTAATGCGGCCCCCCATGGGGCGCACCTACCATAAAAATTTCAACCCCGTACCTCTTCCCGTTCTCCCGAAATTAATTATTTAAGTTTTTCCTTCTCCCCCCTCTCCTGGCCAAAAGGGGGGGGGGTTACAGGGGTCCCGTTTTCGTCTAGGATCTTCTTTTTACCCCGGCTACATCCCCTGAAAATTTCAGCCCTCTACCTATACGGGAACATGCCAGGCAGTAACAAGTGAGGCAAGGCAGTAATAATTATAACAAGCGCATTTACCATTTTGTCCAGTAGAAAGAGCGTCACGTGACGGCGTTACGTAACGTTTCAGTTTCATTCAACCCCCACAAAAAAAGTGTTGAGCGCGCCTAAAGAAGTTTTCACTTCAAAAATGCAGATTAACTAATGGAGGTAGAAATCAGGTGCACTGAAGGTGAGCTAGAAAATCAGGTGCACTGAAGGTGAGCAATACCACAGTGAAGAGAATGAAGCTGATGAAAGTTTTCAAAAAACATGGCATCGAAATGCGATGTAAGAACCATATATCTTCTGAGTCTAAAAAATCAATATCAGAGTCATCAGAATATTCAGATATAATAATAGGGGTATTGAGCACCCTTTCCCAAACCGATAGGACTCTGCTGTTCCTTTGAACATGTGCTGGTCAACTTTTCTTCTGCACTGTGGCCATATCATCTCAGTTGGGATGCCGAATTGCTGAACATATTCATCAGGGTAGTACCTCTTATTATGAATTTGAATTTTTAAAGATACTAACGCCCAAATTTCGTCTTTAATGGCTTTCTCAGGATAGTTATAATTTTTATTCTTAAGACATAAAATTAGATTTTGCTCAGCCCCGATTTCGTCGGGATTTCTTCAATAAGGACTGAGTGATAGCTTGAATTATCATCCATGATAATTAAAGATTTAGGTGGTGTATTAGATACCAGCTTTGTTTTATACCAGTTCTCCTCGAATTTGGTTCGATTCATGCTGTCGTGAGAGCTCCCTTCTTGGACCCCGCTTCGAAACACTAGATTTGCACTATCTATAAAACCGTTTTCTCATCTAGCATGAACCATAATGTAATGCTGACCTACTAAAAAATATATAATATCAATTTAAATAAAAGAGTTACTGCCTTAAACTAGAACTTTTTAAATCTAGAAATACCTACTAGCAGAAGATCAAGTTCAGTAGCCTCACAACAGCGTCTCGTTTTTGTCTCAGTGTTATAGAATCAGCCGTAACTTCTGCTATTTCGCAATATTTGTATATAGAATGCATAGGTGTTAGTTATAGGTCTTAATGAAAAAGAAGGAACCCAATACACCCAAACTACTAATATAAAAGGGTACTGGCAGTTTTAATCGGAGTGGATTAATGCCACAAGGAATGACTTCAACCTATGTATCCAAATACACGGCGAATATAATTTACTTAATAATATATTGAGGAGCCGGCTCGCCCACAATTCAAACCCTATCTTCTATTTTCGTCTTTTCCACTTCATCTGCCCGAACTTGCTAGCTTTCTCTGATAAAATTTGATTACTGAATGGGCCGGGGTCTAACCTAATACTAGGAGTGATCAGTATATATATTTTATTATTTATTTCAATGCGTGGATGCAGTACACTTTAAGTTGGTCATACCCGGTCACATAGGTTTTCACTTTTCCGTCCCCACATATGATTTCCGTCCCATTTATAGAGATTTACCTTTATAACGCCGCGTAAGATGTTTACACATCAAAACTAAGTGAAGTTTAGAATAGTTAATTTTTTAAAAGGCTAGTGTCTTACAAAATGGCCAACTATCCTCAGGCATTCGAAAATGTCTAAAATTATGTTTTTTGCCATGTTGTGGCGTACAAAAAGTGTCACTAATATTATTGTTATTATTTCCCAATTCATTTCTAAGTTAAACCCGAAGAAAAAGGGACAACAACTATAAAAACTTACAATGTTTCTTTACAGGTGTTGCGGAAAATAATTTAAAAAACCCATTGTTTAGATATCTATTATGACTAAAATGTGCAATAATTTATGATAAAGAGGAGGTGTAATCTGGCTAAGCATTTCTGAAGGAACTTTTGGCGAAGACAATGACTTGTCTAGAAATATAGGCGCAAGTTTGCCTGGCTCTAATAACTCGTGATTCCATTAAGTGCTTGCTGCAACTAGTCTTCTTCCATTTGAAACCAAACAGTTTGTAAGAGCGAAAATAGAATAAGGATAGTATCCGACAATTGGTCCTTTAATTTTTGCCTTGAAGTATCCAAACATATTCTTTTTTAGAACACATGCTATAGCTTTCTTGCCTTGTTTTATTTTTTAAACAATCTGTTATTTTCGTTTTGCATGCCTTTGTTTTTTTGCCGTTCTTTAAAAAACTTTCATCAACTGTAATTCCTGCTTATTTCAGTTACTGTCAGTGAGAAAATAGTCACTTTCGGAGCACTTCAAGCTTTATGAAAAACTGTACAGAAAAAAATCAAGTATGTCCATGAAGCTACCGCGCGTTTAATAACATCGAACCGTTGCTGCTGGGACTTCCGACATATTTTAGTATGATATAACCCTCGACCTTTCAAAGCAACTATGAGGTGTTTTTCGGTCACGTCCGTCGCTATTAAATATTGGTCATTTTAGTTCCGATATTTCCTTAACATAACTAAGACATTATAGCAATATTTGCAGTAACTATTTCTCTCATGTATAAAAAATCCCATATGAGCAGCGCAAAAATTATAGCGGTAATGACCCGGCAGGTCATTGATGAAAACCTGCCAGGTACCGATAGACACCGGCAGATTCCCATACACGCCCGGCAGGCCTTTATTTTGTATATGACTTTTTTACATAGCTATTATCTATGGCTACGATAATCAATATTATTTTGTGTTTATTAATGCAAAATATTCTTCAAAAATGTATCGTTTTGGAGAAATTGCTTTGAGTGAACAAAAATATATTTAAAAGCAAAACACGAGCATTCCCGAGCTAGCGAACATATTAAAGGATTAGGCGTTTAAAATGCAGCAACAAAATGGACAAAATTACAAAGAACATACCGAGAACATGACGGCTAAACAGCTTATGTGAAAATATCCTAAAGATTTTAACATTAACTTTAGCCCATTTTTTGAGTTTAAGTCAACGCGTAATGCAAAAGGAGCTAAGCGAAAACAGTTATGTACAACAAAATCCGGATGGTAGACTCATGCAGTTTAGAAAAAATAATTTTTTGTTTTGTCATTTGAATTAGCTTGGAAATAAGGAAAAGGCATAAAATGTTTGGTCATCTACTTTAAGGAAACACTTAACAACAAAGGAGACAAAACTGGCGGAATTCAGTATATCCCAATTTTTAGTAAGCAAGTGGGTAATCCGGAACTATAGACATTCATACATGGGCCCAGTACGACTATTTAAGAAGCTTATGGAAAAGCGGCAATATAGAAAAAGTGATCCATTCTTTTTAACGGCAAATTTATTTTGGAGAAATATGGAACATGATATAAAGATATCCCCGCAGGACGAAATTTAATCGCCACTCGGACGTTAAACGAAGCAAAAAACCGTAGTTCTTCTCGGCTTGAAGACACGATCGTGGCGCTCCATTTTGAGAAGCATCTATTGAATATGGTGCAGTGTTTCACGTTCATTTTTTACGCCCGGTCTATGTTAACCTGTTATAAATGTTTATCATTGTAAAAATCTATTCCTTGCATTAAACAAAGCGACCAATTCGAGAGCATATTATTTTTACAGCATTAAGAAAAGCCCTATATAAATTGCGCACAGGCTCTTTTACAATTTTGGGTAGGAGCATAAAGATTCTTCATGGAAAAGTAGGCCAACAATAGTTCCGGGAATCATATGCATTATATTCACGAATAATTTAATTAGAAAAGAAGTATGTTTTCGAGGACGTATTTTCAAAATTCATCTTCGATTACAACATTACTTGGTATTTCTTGGAATAAACATACAATAATTATTTTAGAGTCCACGTGCCTTTACAAATGTATACTTAATGATAACCCAATCATGTTTTGTCTGCCATACCATGTATTATTTCCGTTGGCAAGTTTTATATACTTATATATAAGTAAATAGGATATTGCATTTATTATTAATAGATAAAGTTCATTATATGAAAGCATGGTTAGTGTGCATGGGTACGGCTTGGCGGCGCACTCAACCCTAAGCGACACAACTCTGGTAGGAAAGTTTTATCATCCTCGCTACTCTCTATGATGTGAGAATACGAAAGTTTCACCTGAATACACCATTAACAACTGAAATTATTTTTGTTTGTGAAACCCACGAGCCACTGGCGAGCAGGGTCAAGTATAGTTTATCCCAGTATAAATCGCTGACACCGAGTAAACTTTTTGGGTAAACAATTTGTTATACCTGATAATAAACCACTGTGCAGACATTGGCGAAGCAATAAACCCCCAAAATTTATTTATAAACTGCAGATTCGGACTTGCTTTAAAGGTTGTTTTTAAGTTAATTCTTATATGAAAAACCAACGATGATGAGGTCAAAGAATAGGTTATATCTAATTCACATTTATCCCGAAAGACTTAAACTGATAAGGATTCTGGCGACTTTGCACAGTGGTCGGAGTTATCTGAGGCTTAAGATATGGTGTGTTGAGCGTTGGTAGTACCACGGCGATCAATAAGATCTTGCTAGATTCTCGTGCGGCTCGACCAATAATGTGGTGGCATGTGGTGGAATGCTTATACTGTCTATGTAAGTACGCTTTAGGCCCGTTTGTAGCCCGTGTGAAAGCCTGGCATTTACCCATTTTTGATCGTGGTGTTTTTTTCAGAACGAAATTTCTTGACGTCTTTCGTAGGCTGTCGACCCCAGCCTTATGAAGCTCTACATATCTTGGACACATCCTTAAATAATAAACAGCCATCTATGGATTCGGTACCTGGACTATTCACCAGTGAATTATAGCCAGAGGCTGAAGCTCAAAAAAATATTAGAAAAAGCAGGAAACCAGACACTCATATTTTAACAGATACAACTGAAATGAATGAATTAAAAAGAAAAGCGACATTTCAACCCCAAGAAATTCAAGGGATGAGGAACCTGTTTTAGAAGACTAAAGCAACTCTGAAAGATTAGATGAATTTGATAATTACGGAGAAGAAGAACATTTTTTAAATGCATGGCCATTACGACGTGAACGATTTTGTATGAGTCGAGTTTCCTAAGAAAACAGGTTTCACTGAATATTACGTTGGGAAATTTATATCCAAATATTTCACCGCGACTGCACTTGAGGTAGAATTATATAAACGACCTGTCAAGGCGAATCCATTTATAAAATCTTCTGAAGAGATATTTGATGTCAAACGACTTGGTAATGAAATTGTCTCCTCCGGTGACAATGACAGGTTCTGATCGATTAGCTGCCCAGTTAAGGTTCCAGATTTGCTTTGATAATTATAATGTAAAGTAATTTATCATAAAAAATATGAGCGAGTCTGCTAGTACTCGAGACTCATGTGAAAACATACCCTCGGTTGTAAAAATTGACAATAGCACGTCGTGTTTCCAAACGGTCACCCATCCAAGTGCTAACCACGCCCGACGTTGCTTAACTTCAGTGAGCGGACGAGAAGTGGTATTTTCAACGCACTATGTTCTTTACGCATACATTTTTAGCTTGTTCATAGAACAAAAACAAGCACATTCGAATTTATAATATTAGTTAAAATTATTTAATAATACTTACTGGCAGCTTCGGAGTGCACAAATTCGACACGAAAATCTAATGCCACCAGGAATAACATCAACATATGGAGACAGCTTATTTACCTCTAGTAATCGTGGGCCGACATCCTTTGATTTGGGAAAGTCAATAACCAACTTTTTCAAATTTTAGAAGAGGGCTATGACAATATTGTTTTAAACGTTTGGGCATCTGAATAATACTTGACAGTTCATTAAATTTAAAATAATAATATGCTTTTTATCGTCTAAAATCCGTTTAAAAACGATTTTAAATTGCAAAATTGTATAAAAATTCGAAAATTCGGACTTTTTTAGGCCGATAGCCATGGCTTCGGATGAATTTGTCGTGGATTTTGAAGCGAAAATTCATTTTAAATTCAATCGTCCATTAAAAATAAGCTGTGCTATGGACTCAAATACACTGTGAAGATAATAATTATTAAAAGATAATACTTTTGACGGTTAGTTAAATTTAAAATATGCTTTTTTATCATCTAAAATCCGTTTAAAACGATTTTAAATGGCAAAATTGTATATAGTACTGCCCTAGCGGCTTTCCGTCCCATTTGCCGAGATTTACCCTCGTACCGCCGCGTAAGATGTTTACACATCAAAAAACATTAATAAAAGTGTTTTATTTTTTTAATTAAATATAGAGAACCCCTTGTTCCAAGGTATAATTATCTTGTTTCAAAGTGCACTACCCATTGAACCATGAAACACTATGTAGCTCAACTTTAGTTTGTCATCAAAAACTTGTACAGGGTGTTCCAACGAGGACTGAACGGGGCTTATTTTTGACCTTCCCTGTATTTTTGAAACAAACCAAAATACCCATTTGATGTATTTTTTTCTGCTAAATTCATAAATTGAACCAAAAAATATTTGAACCAAAAACAAAAGACTTACGTCATGGATGAACTGTACAACACCCTGTATATTACTACATTTTTATTAGCTGTTTACGAAATATTGATAGTTGAAAGTCGGGCATTTTGACCCTTTGACAGGTTCTGAAATCAAAACCGCACGAGATCAAAGAAAATGGTCCCATCTTAGGTTTTCATAAGCTATCGATTAACAGTAACTTCGAATTTAACCCGAGGATGAAATTAACCGAAACTTTTAAACCTCTGATTAAATTCAAAGTTACTGTCATTCTATAGCTTATGAAAATCTAAGATAGGAATGAGCGAACCGTTTTCTTTGATCCCTCTGCGGCTTAGATTTTAGAGCCCGTCAAGTGTCAAAATGCTCGACTTTCAATTGTCAATATTTCGTAAACGGCTAAAGATAGGTATAGGATATTATACACGAAATGTGCTTAGATTTCTCTAGAGAGTCTAAAAATGTAGTAATATACAGGGTGTTCCATTTAAAAAACATTTCATCAATGCCGTAAGTCTTTTGTTTTTGGTTCAAATCTTTTTTTGGTTCAATTTTTGAATTATACAGAAACAAATACATCGAATGGCTATAATGGTTTCTTTTAAAAATACAGGGAATGTCAAAATTAAGTGTTTTTATAGTTACATTCTTATAAACAAATGGATAATAAGTTATAATAAAACAACTAGTCGATAATTAATGAACATATATGAAATTTAAAAAACAAATATAAACATGTATGCCGAGGTACAACAGTCTTCCCTGTATTTGGAGTTTAGACAAGCATAACTCACAAACAATGTTTGAGTGGACATGAAGAATTGTATAGGTTCAGCCAACGAGAACTGAACAGGAACTTTTTTTGTCTTTACTTGTATTTTTGGAGAAAGCGAAAATAGCAGTTCGATGTTACGTTTTCTGTAAAATTTAAAAGTGTCACTTAAAAAAGAGCTACGAGATACATTTTTGTTCATTAAATGGGTCCCAATTTTCAGGCCGTATTTGAAAAGCGAGCATTTTTCACGTATACTACGATATACATTTTTTTTTGTATGAAAAATAGTTATTGTCTCTTACTAGGTATTATGGAAACATTTATCTAACAATAAGTAGGTGGTAGGTATAATATTATGAAAGAGGTGATTAAACTACCTGCAATATGTTATTGTCAACTTTTGTCAAAATTAAATATAGTTTTGAAAATAATAAATTTATTTTGAGACAAAATCTTTGCGAAAAGGAGTTCACAAAAAAGGAGGATTCGGGAACATGCCATTGATTATTTTACACAAGATCGATCTTCTACACAAAAAATAAGGCTCGATCAATTACATATTAACCCAGAACAAAAATGAAAAAAGGAAAGTTCCTAACATTAATAATTTAAATGTCGTATGTGCCCCACATTTTTGCGAGTCTATTAATTTCATTAACAATTGTTGCCATTATTTGTTCAACAATATTGATCCTCTGCTGGTTCGCTACATTTATACGGTGGCCCCAGAGAAACGAATCCAAATGTGATAGTTTCGATCTAAGTGACGTCCAATCCATTCTACATATCACTTATCCCTCATTTAAGAAAATACAAAGCACGGATGGTGTACGGTGGAGCTCCGTCTTGTTGGCAAATGAGTGTGTGATAATAAAATATAGACACCAAAATTTTGTTATTTATCATGCCGCACCAAATGGTCTTTAATCAGGCCCAGTAGTATTCAGCATGATGATTGAATATGCCTGAAGTTGTAAAAGGGGCTTCGTCTGCCCACAAAATTCTCTTAAATACGTTAGGGTCATGATCTTGTCTAGTTGTAATTTGGGAATCTTTCTATTCAGGTATTTTACATCGAACAGGAACAACGTGAAATTGGGCCATTTTGTATGATTTTATTATTCTGCGAACAGTTACGGAACTAACTCTTCGTCTTGTATGACCATACTACTGCCAGCTGGCAGTGGCATAATAAGATGACTTGGGGCCCCAGGACAAGGACATTAATGGGACCCTCATTAAAAATGTAAATATTAAGTTTTATCTATTTAAAATGAAAACTGAAATCGTGTGATTTAAAGTTGTTCAAATGAAACTCGATCGTAAATAAAATACTAACCAACATTAAAATTTTTTTTATTGTAAAAAAATAAATATATTTTGTTTAATTAAATTAACATGGTACTTAGGGGCAGACGTTTATGAATAATCGACTCTAAGTAGCTTATTGAGCAAGAAACATATTTACCTATTCAATGTGATGATTTTTTTACTGTGTATGTAAAATGTTTATAAGCAATACATAAAATACATATTTTCTCTAAGCAACTAGATTTATTCAATGTCTCATGAAATTTTAAATGGAAAGGTTTGTCTAGTGATACATCATTTTAAAATGTGTTAAATTGTATTTTCAACGACACGTAGTTTTTAGATTAGTGGTTTACGAAAAACATTGCAAGCTTTTTTTTATGTATATGCCACAGGCCACGAAAGGCTAAGGCCTATAATATACCCGTGAGGATACCGTGACCTGTTATATGGCTTATACTGTCAACGTTGTCCACGTGTCGAAACATACACACACAAACAATGTTGAAATTGTACAGCATCAACCTTCATGCAGTAATGGCAACATGTAGTTAAATTAAATTGAAGCATTCGTTAGCACATTTAATTATTTATAATAAATAAATAAATTTATAAATTGTAAAAATGCAAAAAACAAAATTCTGTCAGTCTATTCTAGTGTTTCGTTCTTTAAAGAAATTGTCTCGTGTTGATTGTTAAAAATGCCCGACTCCATTGCAGAAAAAATTTAAATTGTGTCTCTTTTCTTTAAGAATAATGACAGTGCCTGAGTTGCAACTCGATTATTCAATGAAAGGTATCCAGGTAAACATTTATCTCACAATTATGTGAGCAAAGATCTAATGGCGAAATTTAATGAAACGGGATCAGTTTAAAAAAAGAAAAGAAATATTGAGAATCCTATCAGACACCAAGCAACAGAGGTGGCTGTTTTGACTATATTACAAGAGATACTACTATCAGTACAAGGAAATTGTTTGATGTTTCAGATGTTAGCATCCAAAGAATAGTTAAAAAATATAAAATTTACCCCTACAAGATCCAACTAGTTCAGGAGCTAAATGAAGACCATAATGATTTGTAATTTTGTAATATTATGAGTAGGCGAATCAATAACGGCCAGAATTTTAATATCTGATTTTCAGACGAATGTTGGTACTTTCTAAATGGCGTAAACAACCGATAGAACTGTGGGTATTCGTTTTTCCTGAAAATTTGTATGGCGAAATGGATTTGGTTTTGTGGGAAACCACCGTTAATTCAGCTTTGTTGTAGGCAATCCGAGAATATGATCGCTACCGTGGAGAAAACCTAATTTTCCAACAAGCTGATGCGCCTCTACATTACGCGATGCCCGTTACGGAAATTAGATAGCACACACATGGGGGATATTTAAAGACATGTTTGCGCCAACGTATCATTAAACAATATTACCAATGCAACGAAATTACACCTGTAAAGTTCAAAATATCAGATAACATTTTGCGCAATGTCTCTACTACTGCATGGAGGTTGGTGGTGAATATTTAAGTATTGTTTCGAACCTCTTTCGAACTTTCTGGCGTTAGTCCTCGTAAACTACAAATCCAAATTTGGAAAACTAGATGTCGTTGAAAAGAGAATTTAACATCCTTTAACATGATTTATCGCTCGATACCACTTCTCATTTAAAATTTCAGTTAAAGGATTGAAAATACCAAAATAACGTGTCTCCATAATAAATAAAATCGACTTAAATAAAAAAATAAAAAGTACTGTTGTTTCGGTTTAAAATTACAAACGTTTAAATAAGTAATAAGTTTGGTTTTGATAATAATTTTTTTATAATTTAAAAGCTCATCATCCTATGCTTTTTATTAGCAAATTCGTTTACCACAGTGGTTAAGTACATTTCATATGCAACTTTTGATTCAATTGAAAGTAAAATTAAGCTGCTAACACATTTGCGGTCTCAAGTAGTCTTTAATTCATTTTAATTTACTATATGACCTCTCAAGATTTGTCACGATCATAGGTCAAGTCAAAAACAATGAAAATGCTGTAAAAATTTTATTAAAATCATTTTCAAGGATTCCGTATTGCTTACTAACTCAAAATCCCCAGCTGACATTATTATTTTAAGTCGCTTTTTAAGAGACTTTTATACAACAACAATTAGTAGAAGATTTTATTATTTCTATGATTCAATGATTCAGTAAAATAAATTCCTAAATTCCAAAACATTTTGTAATAATATTATAGTTTCTTATGTTTTAAATACTGTGATGACTGACTGGGCTTTCAACAACGTTGGACCACCGGGCTTTGCCCCGATTTGCTCTATTATAGTTACACCACTGCATACTAGATATCTCGAACTGCATCGGCAAAGTTTACAGAATTATATTTTTAATTCTGTAAACTTTGGCATCGGCAACTGAATTAGTAGGATTATGTGTAAATAATTTTTAATGATATGGTCCCGATTCCCGAACCCTTCTTCTTTGTGAACTTCCTTTTTTCTCATGCAAAGATTATGTTTCATCAAATAAATTTTTTATTCGTAAAATCGTATTTACTGATATGTTTCTATGAAAGGTGGTAAAATATCTTCGTTTAGCTTATTTTGCGTTCTCTCGACTTTTGTAGAACAAGGCAATAATTTGTAATCGTATCGTATGTTTAATTTTGTTAGAATTTGACAAAATAATAATAATCATTTAATTTATATCGTAGCATAAGTAAAAATTTGCTGGCTTTTCAAATATCACATACAAAATTGGGTATACCATTAAAAAAAATAAGGTATACGTCTTAGGTCTTTAGATTTAGAGGTCCAGTTGCTTGTTAAGTGACATTTTTAAATTTTACGGAAAAAGTGACATCGAACTGCTATTTTCGTTTTCTCCAAAAATACAGGGAATCTAACGGGAACTGAATTTGTGGGTTCCATCGTATTTAAAAACAAACTGAAATAGCCATCTTGTGTGTTTTTCCCGTAGAATCTGAAAGACCACTTAAGAAAATGATTTGAATTGAAACAAAAGAAATACGACGTAAAGTTAACATTTTCTTAATGAGACACCTTATTTATTGGACCGTTTTTGAAATTGTCTAAATTTTTTCGATACATTTCAATAAAAAGGATTTCGTATTCACTTTTAATAACAACAGAATTAATTTAATTCATATGAGAAAGGAGCGATTTAAATTAGTAAATAAAAAAAATCATGTGTGTAGTTCACACGCGGTAGAAGTGAAAACTTCATAAAACTAAGCCAAGTGGTCACCCATCCAATTAAGGACCACGCCCGACGCTGTTTAACTTCAGTGATTGGACGAAAACTACTTTTTACATTTTCACTCTTAACAAACATGTAACAAATGTACAACTGTGCTATATCTCATTCTCTCACAGGCTACAGCTTACAGATCTCTTTTTAGGGTCGCATTTTTGTTTCATCGAGTCTCAAATCACTCCCGTTCTCAACGTGCTAACCGCGCTAAAGTTTTCGCTTAAGAAAGGTAACAATAAAAACCTGAAATTCTAAAACACAAAGTGCTGATTAAAATGAAATATTCCCTGGAAGAAAGCTTCCAAACCATAAAATTGTTTGATTTAAGTGATACTAATAGAAGAGAGGCTCGTCGGAGGTATCTTGCCAAATACAATAGAAGTGTCTCATTGAACATAATTTTAAAATTAAAGCGTTTTTTTTCGAAGAAGCCATATCGTCCAGAGAACCATGATGTGGGATCGTTCAGTGCTAAATTATTTTAGAAACAATCCAACAAATTCAATGGCAGAACTCGGCAGATATATCCGTTATGGTCCAAGAAGGCAAGCAACTGGTTACGATATAGCATCCAAAAACTTGGAAAAGTATAAAATTATTCCGTTTCGAATTCTTCCGGTCTAACAGCATACAAATGGTATAGAATGGACCGAAATTAAGTAATGAAATGGTTTCGTTTAAAAAAAATATAAACAGAACGGATCTAAGTTAATTTCGAATCCGTCCAATACATGATTTGTAAATATATTTTCTAGCCAAAAAAGGCGAGAAGCGTGAAAATTGATATCAAGGGGGACATATTATAATATACGAACGATGCCTTTCCCCCACTTCATCCTCCTAGCCTCCAGAGACATCCCATGAAATTTTTCAAATAGGAACAGTGGTCGAATGATATTTTGACAAAAAGGTACTTTCATTTGCTACATGACCCTGTTTTCGATTTGTATTTTTATGGGCACGTTCTCGAGAAATAAGAATTGACTTTGTTGAACAATAATTAACTGCTGCGTATGTGTTTCTCAGAATAAATGAGGATTAGTATCGACATTTGTGGATATTTACTTCACCATATAAATTAAGTGAATGATCAGAAACAGATATTGTATAGCAAATTTCCATTACGATTTAACCTGTCACTGAAGCACTCACAGAATTGTATACGGCGGCGGCGCGGCGGTCAAAATCATTTTCATTAAGGTCATATACTAGTTTCCTACCTTAGGCATAGCCTAAAGAAAACTATAGCTGCGACACTTAAGCGCGGCACCTTTGACAAGCGAGGACCAACTTTATCACTATGTAGTGGGGATGAAATAAATAAATCTAACTTGACGTCAACCCCCCGGCAATCATTAGTGAAGTGAGCCGTACTCAAATTTTTTGGGACGTTATATACTAAAATTGTTACTCTCCCCTATTATTTTATTTAAACTTTCATTACAAAATATATGATTTATAAAATACTGTTTATTTCGAGTTGAGAATATCCAATTTTTTGATCCAAAAAGCTGCATAAAGAGAGCCGGATATTTATTTAAACATTACACCTGAAAGAAATAGTTAAAAATGTCTTTTGAAGTGAAATTAAGAATGACGAATGTAGATTACATGTAGTAAGTACAGCATTCCTGAATGAAAAGTCAATTACATAAGGAAAAATATAATTGAGTTACATATTATTTTAATAAATTACGATCAATAAATCAACTCATTTATATAGAAAATTATTTATTTTTTAACGTTATAAGACACATATAATAAATTAAAATTGAAATAAACTCACATGAATATAACTATAATAGAATATAAGTTCGAAGTTAATCTTTAAATAACAACAAGATCTATCTATACACAACAAAAGTTTTTTATATGAGATTTTATTATGCACAAGTAGTTACGGTTTTAGACGAACTTGTGAAGATCTGCAATGATAATTCTGAAAATTTTTATTTATCTAGTTGTTCTCTTCTAAGCTTAAAAAAGATCTTATATAATTACATAATTTTGTTTTATATAGATTCTTAGCAATTTTATAAACGTATTATGTACGATTTTGCATATTTTTTCGTAACAGCTTTTTCATTTTATTCGCTAGATAAAAATATTGTCAAGATGGTGAAATGAAAGTAAATTTTTGATCTGGCTATAGTTCACGAACTAGTTTATGCATGAAGTGCACAATTACGCACATGCCTTTTCTTATATAGGGCATGATGTAAACGGTTTTTATAATCGAGAGGCCGTCCTTTTTGTCATGTCATGTAACAAACAGACAAATAAATTTTTTTGAATTTGAATTTGAATTACGCTAAATCGGAGCAATATGTACCGTGCGTTCAATTTATCTTGATAACTTTTTGATTCGCTGTAACTTTTTTGTTTTTAAATCAAGTTAAACAAAAAAGCAAAATGTAGGGTTGGTAGCCAAGTTCTTATCTACGTTACATATAAAACAAAACACTAACGATTTTCTGACATATCAGCCTACTCTATATTTTTTAAATGGAACACCCTGTATATTACTACATTTTTGGAATCTCTAGAGAAGTCTAAACACATTTCGTGTATAATATCTTATACCTATCTTTCATTAGGTGTTTACGAAATATTGACAGTTGAAAGTCGTGCATTTTGACATTTTGATAGGCTTTAAAATCTAAACCGCATGAGAGCAAAGAAAACAGTTTGCATATTCCTGTCTTAGGTTTTCATGAGCTATCAAATGACAGTAACATTGAATTTAACCCGCGAATAAAATTGACCGGAACTCTTAAACCTCCGCTTAAATTGAAAGCCACTGTCATTCGATAGCTTATGTAAACCTAAGATAGAGATGTGCAAACCGTTTTCTTTGATCTCGTGCGGTTTAGATTTTAAAGCCTGTCAAAATGTCAAAATGCCCGATTTTCAACTGTCAATATTTCGTAAGCAGCTAAAGATAGGTATAGGATATTATACACGACATGTGTTTTGATTTCATTAGAGAGTCCAAAAATGTAGCAATATACAGGGTGTTCTATTTAAAAAATATATATAGAGTAGGCTTTTATGTCAGAAAATTATTGGTGTTTTGTTTTATATGTAACCTAGAAAAAACTTGGCTACCAACCCTACATTTTGCCTTTTGTGTTTACCTTGGTATCTTTAAAACCAAAAAAGGTACAGCGAATCAAAATGATATCAAGGTGCTGATCAAATCTGAAATAATGGATATATGTAGATAACGATCGACTTTTACGAAAAACAACCAGCAAAAACAATGTTTTTGAGACTTACGCCTTTATTGTAGAATCCGAACTGTTTATTGTCAAACGAAATGTTTTGCACTTTCTTATCTTCCACATAACCACATCCTGGAAAATACTCCCCACCAAACCGAAAATTTCGTATATCTAGATAATTACTAAATACCTAAGATAAGAAGATGCAAATCGTTTCGCGCTAAGTTAAACAGATTAAATTCTTTAAATGGAAGGGATGCTATTCGACATGCTGCATGAAATTTATCTAGAATTTTTAGAAGAATTCGAAAATCGGAAAATATGTCCCACTCTTTTGAGACCTTTTATATTGAAATATAATTCAATAATATTGTCAAACTAAAATCAACATGGATAAATGATGAAATGGTTTTAAGACTAATAAAAAAATTAGAAACATGTTATTTCTATAAAATGTGTATACATATGAAAGGTACAGGGGAATAACGATCTAAGCGCCGTTTCCATAGGAAACTTTTTTATTATTGACTTCACAGAAAATTCTTTTTGGTGTTTGGAAAAAAAAACTAATTTTGACAATGCTAAATTAAGGATAAGTTATACAGGGTACTCAATAAATACAAAAATGATGGTTAAAAAATCAAAAACTTTGGAATATCGGAAAACCTTCTACAGAAAAAATAAAGCTCGTATTAAGATAAAAATAAAAGTCAAATACCATTTTTTCCAAAGGTGCACCGCCATTTCAATTATTGAAAAAACCCGCTTTTTCTTAATTTTGTCCTTATTTTTTTCAGCAACGATGCACTTTTGGAAAAAATGGTATTTGACTTTTATTTTTACCTTAATAGGAGCTTTATTTTTCCTGTAGAAGCTTTTCCGATATTCCCAAGTTTTTGTTTTTTTTAACCACCACTTTTGTATTTTTTAAGTACCCTGTATAACTTAGTCTTAATTTATCATCGCCAAAATAGGTTTTTTTCCAAGGACTAACTTTTATCAAGTATAAAATTTTCTGTGAAATCAATAATAAAAGTTTCCTATGGAAATGGCGCTTAGATCGTTTTTCCCCTGTACCCTTCATATATATTTTATGAATGTTTCCATATTATTAATTTTAGATTATTTTTGGGCTCTTTAAATTTTGTAACCTGTTATGATACGTTTTAGTCCGTTTTGGTGCTTTTAGTTGGTTTGGGTTAGTTCAATCAGCTTTCGTTTAGTTTTAATTTATTTTAGTCATTTGAACCCGGTTCCGATACGTTATAACCAATTATAATATTTTTGGTTAGTTTTGGTTAGCCGCCAAAACTGGGTCGTTCAATCAACTATCGATTACTTTCGGTTCCGATACGTTATTACCAATTTTAGTGTTTAGGATAGTCGCCAAAATTGAATTAACCTGAGTTAGTTTTAACTTACTTAATATTATTTTTAAACTATTCCGATACGTTTTAGCCCGTTTTGGTACTTTTAGTTACTTTTGGTTTGTTTTGGTTAGTATTTCAATCAAATTTTGGTTACTTTCAATTAGTTTCAATTTATTTTAGTTATTGAATTAATTCAAGTTAGTCGTCAAAATTCGCTTAATTTTGGTTAGTTTCAACTTATTTTAATATTTTTAATCTGTTACGATACGTTTCAGCCCTTTTTGGTACTATTGGTTAGTTCTGGTTAGTCGTTCAATCGACTTTCGGTTAGTTTCAATTAGTTTTAATTTAGTTTAGTAATTTGAATCGGTTCCGATACGTTATAACCAATTTAAATTTTTTTAGTCATTCAGTCAACTTTCGGTAACTTTCACTTAGTTCCAATTTATTTTAGTCATTTGAACCGGTTCCGATACGTTATAAGTAATTTAAATGTGTTTGATTAATTTTAGTTAGTCCTCAAAATTCGGTTAGTTTCAACTTACTTTCGTTCAATCAACTTTCGGTTAATTTCAGTTAGTTTTAATTTATTTTAGTCATTGGAACCGGTTCCGATACGTTATAACCAATTTTAATGTATTTGGTTACTTGCCAATATTCGGTTAATTTGGGTTAGTTTTAATTTACTTTAACATTTTTAATCTGTTCCGATATGTTTTAGTCCGTTTTTGTGCTATTAGTTACTTTTGGTTTGTCATTCAATCAACTTTCGGTTACTTTCAGTTAGTTCCCATTTATTTTAGTCATTTGAATCGGTTCCTATACGTTATAAGCAAATTTAATATTTTTGGTTAGTCGCTTAAATTCGTTTCGTTTTGGTTAGTTTTAACTTACTTTAATTTTTGTAACCTGTTACGATAGGTACATTTTAGCCTGTTTTGGAGTTTAGGGTTACTTTTGGTTAGCTTTGGTTAGTTGTTCAATTAACGTTCGCTTAGTTTCAGTTAGTTCCAATTTATGTTAGTCATTTGAACCGATTCCGATATCTTATGATCAAATTTAAGTTTAAATAAACAAAGTAACTAGCTGCTTAATTCTGCCGTTCTTTTCCCATTCTAACACATAAACATTAACTTATTTATATAACATACAAACAAAACAATATATACGCATAACGATAGTCTATTTACCGAAACAACGAATCTTTTTCTATTTTAATTCCTATGAAAATTTATTGCACTCCGGCCCAGGTAAGCGCGTATGATTGGCATCGAGTTCCAACTGCGTAGTGTCCTCGCTTCACTGAGCTTCACGGAGAAAATTTGATTCCGTACCCCACTAAACGAGCCGAGTGTCGCGGCTATAGTTTTCTTTAGGCTATGCCTTAGGGATGAAATCATTCGCATTTTTCTGAAACTATTTTGTTAAATGTTTTAAACTCGTATTTTCAATCTTTTAACAGAATTCTAAATGAATGATTTGCATTTAAAGATCCTTTACACAAATAGTGCACTATATAAAAATCGGCCTTTCCCATTGGTCAATTCGCATGGCCCTCCGCTCGCTTCGCTCGCTACGGGGGCTCAAGAAAAGGAAACTAACCAGGTGCTAACCCAATCTAACCCAAGACATACCCAAAATCAAGAAAAAAAGTTGTTTAGAAACATAATCTTTAAAAAATATAAAAAAAAAGCAACTGGGTTCGAACCCGCGTTTTCCAGGTGAGAGCCAACGATCTAAACCTCTACACCACCAGAGCTCTTGTCAGAAATCGATTGCATCACGTAGACATATCGTAATACGAGATGGATCGACCAATAGGAGAGGTCGATTTTTACATAGTGCACTATTTGTGTAAAGGATCTTTAAATGCAAATCATTCATTTAGAATTCTGTTAAAAGATTGAAAGTACGAGTTTAAAACATTTAACAAAATAGTTTCAGAAAAATAGCGTTATATTAATTGTCCAACAACGTCCATCCTTATTTCTCGGTGAAGTTTCCATAAAAATCCAAACCGGAAACATTATCATGTAGAGAATGAAAGTACCTTTTAATCAACGTGTCACTTGAGCCCTCTTCCTATTTGAAAAATTTCATGAGGAGGCTCTGTACTGGAAGGTATGGGGATGAAGTAAGGGAAACGCATCGTATGTAATAACATGTCTTCCTTGATATTAAGTTTGACGTGTATGGTTTTATTAATGTGCCGAGTGGATCAGATTTATAAACGGATCCAAACGGATTCTAAGCATGCATAGCTTAAGCGTTCAAATGAGAGCCAGAAATCTGGCTTATTTTGGCCATGTGATCTGATACGAGAAATCTAACGTCATTCAATTGACATTACAGGACAAAATTGAAAGTAGGTTTCTCAAACGGTGGATCTGAATGACTTCATTACACTAGGCAGACCAATAGATCGGTAGCCAACATCCACAGAGAGAGATGACATGTAGAATCATTTTAAGTTAAAAACGCAAACGGATGTTTAGAATCACTCCAAAAAACATGCGATAGTTTTTGTACAATTTCGTAAGTCATCATCGGTTATCATACAAAGCACTTTATGTCTGCAAACACATTCGATGTTAAAATACGCATTAAACCGAAATCAACATATTTATAATTTTATTTATAAAAAGATGAGTAATGTATAGCGTGAGGGCAGACATTTTTGCAATTTCGCGCGATGGTTTGGTTCCTAGAGGCCGGCCTTCTAACACGAGGTCAAATATGTGCTTACGGCTTACGGTCAGCTCATAATCAACACGACAAAATGAGTTTTTTGTGTGTCCAGATAAGTCGCGCCCGGGCCCGGATATACCCCAGTCGCTTAGTTGGTAATAAAATGTATCGCAATTTATAAAAATTAGATAAAGATAACGCGCACTGGAATTTTCGAAGTTTTTGTTTTTTCCTATACAAAATGTAATTTGACAACTTGCTAGTTATGTTTTTCTGTTAGTCTTGTTTGCGAAAGTAAAAATGGTTTGGTCTATATTTCATATATTAAATGCTATTTATCATAGCTAAATTTAAGTGATCATTCTAAACACGCATCCATCTTTAATAAAATAACTTGAATTTACACTAGCCCTTACAGGAACACAAGTATGTTCTACACCAACAACAGAGAGGGCCGTAGCTAGGGGAGGGTCAGGGCGGACAATGCCCGCTATCGATTTTTTCTTGCTCGCTCTCAAAATAATCATTTTTCAAACAAAAGAGCAAGAGATAAAAAATAAAATACTATATTTTGAAAAATTAAAACCTCTTTCAGAGTTAAGAAGGTATTTGGTGTACTGTATACTTCTATTTTAAATAATATCATCATATATTTTATTAGGTATACCCATACCCAGTAAATAGAAACTCATGATAGTAAAGAGCTACGTAGAGAATAGAGCAGATCAACAGAAGACCGTATTTGAAATGGTGTATAATCAAAGAGATGCTTTTCATGACACATATGAACTTCTTGCATCGGTTGCGGTGATTGGCTGCAGTACCACTGTCTGTGAATCTACATTTTCGGTCCTAACAGCTATAAACCATCCTCAACGCTACTCCATGAATCACGAGAGGATGGCAGATTTAGTATTTTTAGCTTTTGAAAAAAATGAACCCAATGATATTGATTTTGATGCTTTTTTAATACGATTCAATGAAGAATAGAAGATTACAGTTATTTTAATAATGCAGACTCTTTTAAAGTGTTTATAATTTTTATTTATTTTTTTCATTTATGGCTAGTGATGGCGCTGATAAAGGAGGTTCGTTTATAATTTGTGTTTTTTTTTATATCCCATGCTAGTGTAATATCTAGCAACACAAAAAAATGTGTTAATTTCGATCGTATTTGTATTTTATTTTCTGATATTTTTCAATAATAAATTATATTTATAGTTGAAAACTATATTATTTTCATAACTCGACAATAAAAACGGCAGGTTTCATGCTTCATGAAACGTGTTTTTTAACGATTTTAACGACTTTTGGGTAAAAATTGGGCGTGACACCCCAAGGATTTTCGGCTTAGGCGGGCTGGCCTCCACCGTTTTTTTTTTCAAATACAAATTATGCCCTAGCGTCACGACTTACACTGCTGATTTAGAGATAAGTTCGGCATATGCCGTTTTGTCCGAAGCCACTTTTCGTGTCACCGTGAGGAAACATTCGAACCGAACAACCTTGACGTTATGTGGCTGATTATCACCGCCAAGGGTTTAACCAAGTTCATATGCTGTCGCAATCGTCCGCCGAACGATAGAGCCTACAAAAGGTTTTTTACAGCACTAGCTACCACTAAAACGGAGTTTTATCCACAATACCGAAACAGAATTATTGCACTCGACGCGCGTTTCGCTAACCATGTTAGCATCATCATTGCGTCGAGTGCAATAATTCTGTTTCTGTATTGTGGATAAAACTCCGTTTTAGTGCATGTTGCCAAGGTCAAACCCCAACATAGACTAGCTACCACTTTTGATTCAATACAGGTCGATCACTCCAATTCCGAAATAATCGTTCTGGGAGATTTCAATGCCAACTGGCTCAAACATCACAACAAGACCGACAACGAAGGTAGGGAAGCTGAAGCATTTGCCATCAGCTGCAGACAAACTAACTCGGATCTCAGAAAGGGGCAAATTTGCCGCCCTCCTGGATCTTTTTCTAACCACAAATCCTGATCAGTACACAATTACAGGTGGCCCGCCATTCGACCACAATCTTATTACGATGGTTTGCGAACTGCGACTCCTACGGAAAGATCCGCCACTGCCTCGTAAAATTTAGCACTACAATCGTGCAATGTGGGACAATTTAAGAGAGCTCTACCTAGATTTTACTTGGCTCCATGTCTGCTTTGGCAGTCTGCTGCGATGAGATTACGCAAGTAATCTCCTCAGGAATGGAGGCATATATTCCAAATTCTATCAAGTTTCTCTCAAAAGCAAAGCCCTGGTTCGACAGAGATGCGAAAGAGCTGTAGGTAGAAAACAGAAAGCCTACAAGAACGGGCAGCAAAATCAGACCGCTGAAAATCGCAATTATTTTGGCGAAGAGATAAACGAATGCAAACGTGTAATTGACAAAACTAAGGACAAATACAATCAAAAGATCAGGAATAAACTTTTGCAATACCCAAGTGGCTGCAGAAATTTATGGTCGGTAGCAAAGGTAGTAAGTAATAACTTTACAAAAACGTATCTCCCACCTTTGACAGACGAACGCTGTATCACGGCAACTGCAGCCAAGGAAAAAGCAAACATGCTCGCCAAAACGTTTTCATCGCAGTCTACCTTAAACGTCCCCCAAGGCAAGACTCTCCCCACCATATCCAACATCAACACTACCATGACAGAAGTTAAGTTTCTTCACCGTGATATTCGTAAAATCCTCAAAGAACTAGATGCGCAAAAGGCATCAGGACCGGACGGAATACCTGCCATCGTATTAAAGAACTGCGCCAACGCACTAACACCCATTTTTTCCATACTTTTTTCTTCTTCTTTCTTCTTGTCTTACCAAAAAGGGTTTTACCCATCTTCTTGGAAAGTCGCTCGAGTGCAACCTGTTCCAAACTAACCCAAAGGCATGAAACGTGTAGTCAATTTGCAACAACTCAAGTATCTCGAGACAAACAGGTCAATTAGCGATAACCAATACGGCTTTCGCAAAGAGAGATTGACAGGAGATACATTGGCCTATGTAACTCATACATGAGTAGGGTAATTGAGAACTACGGAGACTCTCGAGCGATTGCTTTGGATATTTCGAAGCCATTCGACAGAGTTTGGCATGACGGACTGCTTAACAAACTGGCGTCCTTCGGACTGCCAGTGTCTCTCTGCAGCTGGCTTGTCAGTTTCCTTAAAAACCGATTTCTGCACGTTGCGGTTGATGGACACATCTTAGACACATGGCACATGGGTGTGCCTCAGAGCACAATACTTTCACCAACTCTGTTCCTCATCTATATTAATGATCTGTTGACCGAAACCAATAATCTTGTTTACAGTTTTGCAGATAACCGTACCCTTATCTCCCAAGTTAGATCAGAAAACTTTTACCAGCAACTGAGCCTTATCATCGCAGACAGGAGTAGGTTACTACAATTAATCAAGATCTGGAGTAAGTTCGATCTTGGGGCGACGGAAATTTGGTTCAGTTCAATGCAACAAAACCCCAAGAAACCACGTTTACCAAGAAAGCCAATACGGCAGGTAGTGACATCATTATGCCAGGATCGACCATTCCTTTATTCACGTCAATCGGACCACTGGGTGTCTCGCTCAACAGCAATATGTCATTGCAGGACCACGTTGCTAATATCGCAAAATCAGCCTCGCAGAAGCTTGGTGCGCTATTTTGTAGCAAAAAACTGTACACACCGCAGCAGCAGCTCGTGCTCTATAAAGCGCAAATAAGACCGTGCTTCGAATATTTCTCACACATTTTGGGTGCCGCACCAAAGCAGACCCTAAAGCTGCTGGATTCCATTCAGAAGACAGCTGCGCGTCTAGTCGGGGACCCGGTTTTAAACCGGGCTCTGCATAGTCTGGAACACCGCAGACATGTGGCCGAGATGTCCTTGTTTTAGATATATTTTTACGGCAGAAGACCTCACCTCCTCATCCCGCCCTCAGCAACGCCCGTCAGACAGTCACGATAGAGGACAAGAGCGCACCTGTTCATCGTATAACTGGAAACACCTAGAATATCGCCTTACAAGGACTCCTTTGTCTGGCGTACTACATCGCTGTGGAACTCAGGATATGTGTTTTCCCCAAATTACAACCTACAGCTATTCAAGAACGGTGTCAATCTGCATCTTCGCACACACCCCGCTCGTCGAGTGCCATAGGATTGTAACGCAGTGAATTTCCTGCTATTTTAAATTATTCAATTATGTTTTTCTAAGTCCATTTCTGATAAAATGAGATCCTCGATCTAGAAACGGGCGCGAGATATCCTTGCAGTACGAATCCAATAGACTGAGAAAGGGGTATCCTATGCCTATCTCCTTTTAGCTCATAGCAGGCCGCGGTAACCCTACCGAAACTACGAATCCTCTTTCATTGGCTCTAGCGTTCCGTGGACCTACCTTTCGATCGTGGGCGTCGCGTTCGCGACTCGCGTGAAATACACGGGCCACCCCTTTCAAGATGGCCGCCGTTTCCGAGAACTAACAGAACAAAAGGATCCCAGTATTTCCTGTCGCGCAGACAGAGGCAATGACCAGCAGCCATCATGGATTTCGAATAACTCCTCCTCTGGGTCCTCCCTTTTCCGGAGATCCCCCCAAGAGTTTCTTCTCCTCTGAAAGGAGACTGACACTCCTTCTATAGTAAAGGGATTAACGTTATAAAAACGACACCTCCAACCAAACCACAGTCAGTTAAAGCCGTTAAGTCGAAAAGAGTTAAACAGTGCTAAATAGTTCCACAGTTCTAAAGTCAGTTCTCCAGAAAGAGACAGAGTCTCAGTTAAAGTTACAGTTAGCCTAAAAAGTTGAGTCAAGTCTCTGAATTTCTAAAGTTTAAGTATAAGCCACCCGTTTAAAGTAAAAGTTATTTACCCAGTAATAATTTCTAAAGTTCCCTACTCACGTAAATAATAGACAGCAACGTGCTGTAGCGCGAAGTTATTCTACCCTCTCAGTGAAAATCCAGAATTAATTTAATTTCGCTTCATTTCTCATTTTATACAAATTGCAAGACTCTCGTACATTACGTTCGATAATTAAACTACCGTTTAGAGCAAGATTCGTACTTTTGGGAGGGCCGTTCGTTCGCAAAGAATGCGTTTAGTGAATGTATTGATCCTATGCAAGTAGACAAGTGTATTTAAATATCTTTATAACCCAGTGATTGATTAGACTATGTACATGTATCGATCATATTAATATTTGCACGATACTTTCAACTACAAAGTGACTATATACCATTTATCGTCTAATATTGAACCAGTAATGTTTGTTGGGATGTATATAACTATCTATGCCATGTGTAATAAATCGCATGTATGATAACTTAGCAGTCTTTTCTTTATCGACAAACCCGCAGGGTGCAGAGATAATACTTCTTATTAAAAAGGTGAAGCGAATCCATAAGAAAATAAAACTAATTTACTCGCCTGCCTCAATAGCTCCCTATAGGTAAATTTTTGTAACTGCACGCAAAAAATAAATACCATCTCGACCAAAGCAAAAGGCAGGTTTCGACAGGATCTCCCTTTAGTGTGTGTGTCACTGCCATAAAAAAAATCGAAAACGCTATTACGTCGAGTCAAGACGCTTTATGTAAAAAGTCAGCATCATCCGACGACGAGTATGAAGTTTCACAGCGCGCTGCAACGATCATCAGTTAACCGTATCCAATCAAACCATAACATACACAGGGTACACGCATATGGTCCGCCAGTAAGCCGAGCCCTCACGCCTGCACATCTACATCCAAAATACACACAATACGAATAAACGCTCTTCAGGGTAAAGTCCCAAATAAGTATTAATCACTAATACGAATTGGGCCATCTACCAATTAGCCTTATAGAAAGGCCGTTTTTTATACCAAACAAAACCACGTTATTTTGTTTCGGAAAAAGATTCACTTCTATTCCGTAAGATTAAACCAGAGAGCCCTACAGACGCCCCTGAGTGATCAGCAGCCAAAGAATAATGAAAACCCTTAGATATAGCTAATATAAGCGTCGCGAAATTACGCGCGACCGTATTAAGCACATTAGAACACAAACCAACATACACAGAGCAATAGCTCAACTATTTATCAAACTACTTATACAATACGAACATGGCATGGTGGACAGAACATTAATCCTATGTAATTATCAGGCCACACTAGAGCAGGGAAGACCTACAAATCAATGATAATCCCATAACTAGTAGACAAGTTACTTCATCAGAGCAAATATGGGACAAGATGAAGAAGAAGAAAATTAATGCCTTCCTACGCATAACATTATTCCGAGAAAATCAGCGCTATGACCTTAATACAGTTTTTAGTTCAAGCCAGTACAGAAGGAGCCATTTGACTAAATCCAAACCCACGAGCCAGAAACTGCGTCTACGAGATCTCCTGCGAGTGTTCGGATTCCTATGTTGGAGAGACGAAAGAGACAACGGAAAAATACATCAAACTGCGTGATATGGCAGTCCCTTTGAGCAGCAATTGTCAATAGATCCCTAATGGAATCATATCCTGTTGTTAGTGAAATATTTGCTATAGTCTATTTATTTCTTCTGTGCAAACTATTTCGCACACAATCTTTCTTTGCAACGTGTGATTAACTATTCTGCGCAAATTTAATCTAAGAAACTCATTTTGCACCAATCGTTTTCTCGTCAGTTGGTAAGCTCATAATTTCTCAACGTTGATTGCCATCTTATGTAACTCTTCAATATATGTAATTTATCAGTCACTGGAACTTTCACTATGTACCGCTTCTCCATAACTTGACAGAATGCAAATTTCTACCTAGGTATAGATTATAATCATCAAATCTGGCTAGAAATTTTACTTGCGCTTGAGGTCTAAGCACTGGTGCACCTCCTCTGTTTCCCCTTCATTTTTGTTGCTTTCTTCATCTTGTATTCTGTAGGGAGCTGGGGTAGCCATCATTCCTAGAAACACGAATACACGTAACCAGAACGTCCGGTTCTCGCATAGACTGACCTGCCCGCGTCATCGGAGTGCCATGTTTCAGCGTTCTTTTAATTATAATTTAGTTAGATGCTACACGCAGAGCTACAGAATATTAATAACTATCAATCATTTAAGATTTTCTTCAAAAATGTCCTTTTTAACTTACAGATAAATGGTGTAACCTTTCCTTTCTAGTTGACTTTATGATTAGTACTTATTTATTAGTTTGAACTGGTGCAGTTTATTGGTTGATTTTTTTGCTTTCTGCTATTTTCTTTTATTGAGTTTCATTCTTAATTGTAATTAGTATTCTTCTTTTTTGAAATATTGACTAGAATTAATCTACATGATCTAATCTATTAATTTACGCTTATTTAATTTAATTTACTATATAATTTATTTATGCATTTGTGGTTCAGTAGAGTAGCTATTAAAGCTACACTGCGCCACTGGTGTGTACTTTCACTTGTTTATTGTAAATTATAACTGTATAATTTCTTTTTGTAATATAAGTCATTTATTATATTATTATCATTATTATTATTATTATGATTTAGCCTTTCGGCATTCGCACTCCCTCTAAGAGGAACATTTACTTATCCCAGATATCCCGGATATCAAAAGGATTAAGCTCTGTGGGAACCCTTTTATGTTATCGGGTCCTTGGTGGCAGATTTCCTACAAATTTTCGGACGGTACAGGCTGTTGCGAGAAGTACTGCTTTCTGCATCAATTTGAAGAGATGTTCGCTCAATCCGCGTTCCTTTACGTTAATTAACAGGTTCTTTGGAATAAGTCCTGTTGATAACACAATGATTGGGACCGTTCTTACTATCTCCATTCCCCATTGTTGCCGGACTTTCTCTTATAAATCACGATATTTGGCGATCTTTTCGGCGTGCTTGATCTGCAAATTGTTGTTGTTGGGTATGGCGATGTCGATCAGCGTGGCTTTCTTGGCCCGCTTATCTACGAGAATGATGTCCGTCTATTGTGGGTCGTCGTCTGTTCAGTAAGCACAGTCACAGTTTATACCGTACCCGAATCAGTTATACAACTCTGAGCCGGCACCTTTGATGTTAGTGAAGCACATTACAAGCCTGCTCGTGCCTCGTTTTACGGTTAATTCTCGCCAACACTATCTCTATCTCTTTCTCCTTAGAGGCGGTATCTTATTGAAAAGAGATACATATATGCCGAACTGACTTTTATTTATAAAGGCAGTGTTAACTCATTGAGCGCAGGCGCAAGACAAGAACTCCTAGCTCTCCTATTGGTTGAAGCGCGTGGCTTCAAAACACGTGGAGAGTTGTTTAACTGATTCGGGTACGGTATAAACTGTGGCACAGTACGGTCCTAGTAGATCTTATAGTTTTTACTTTCTAAAACAGATTCGGGAGTGTATTTATAGTAACTTATCTTTTCTGTCTGCAGCAGCAACAGCTTGTCTGCTAGTTCTTGATGGATTATCTTCACAACTGCATCATGCCTGAGTTTATATTCTGTTGCTCTGAACGTTTGGCATCCTCGTGTAATATGCTGGATGGTCTCAGTGGTTTGACAGCTGTATCGACATCGATCATCCGCCACCGAAGCATCTCCAACTATGCACTTGAAAAATTTCTGGTGGGATCTTGAATAGCCAGCAGAAAGCCCTCGGTTTCGGGGAACATTTGTCCTGAAACTAACTAATAGTTCGACGCTGTATTGTCGACGTGATCCTGGGTAGCCTCATTCGCATGCCTCCCATGTAAGGGCTTTTGCTTCCACACTCGAATTTTCTCAAAGTCGGTATGATGGCGGTCTGGTGTTCTTTTAAAAGCAGTGGTGTAGAGTCATCTGCGTTTCAAACTGCCCCATGAACTTCTGAGGAATTCGCTTTCCTGTGAAAATAATTGCGCAAATTACTTATTTGTCGATCCAATTGTTTACGTATAGATCCACTAGACCTCTTCCATCTAGATGTCTTTTCAAGGTTGTTCCACTGCGCTCCTCGGATGGTGTTTGTGTGCTCTTGTAAGTAAGGTTCTTGTTTTCCGCTGGAGATTTTAATGTCAGTGTCGGTCCATGCTACCAATCCAAACGGTATCTAAGAACTGAGACGGCATATGTATTGATAGCCTTGCAGAGATTTTTGATGTTAACACGTTAAGCGCCACGGCGATCACTGATGACCGCCATGAATATTTTCCACTGGGCCACGGCGGTCACCAGTGACCGACTGCTTGGACCGGAAATTAAAAGTTCTCATGGCCGTATGACCGCAAATGTATACACTTTGGTGCTTTCCTGTGGCCGCTGTGGCCCGTGTGGAAGTGTTTTTCTACTCAGGCATTTAAATTTAGTTGTCATGTGGGCAAGAAGGAGTAAATTAAAGCACTATATATGGCAATTTCCGGCAAGTGGTTCCGACAAGGCCCCGGCGGAAAGTTTAGCCAGTTGGCCGTGGCGCTTAACGTGTTAAGTTGAGTTTTTGCCAAACATTATACCCTTCTAGTAAATTCTTCTGTTAACTCAGCCTTCATTGCGCCATGTGATATGCGCATTGTCTGTTTCATTGCGAGGTACTTGTAAAATTCATCTCCCTTCATTGTCTCGATATTCTGGCCGTCCCTAAGTTCAAAGTAACCTGGACCTATTTTGCCTCGTACGATGTTCACTGTACGGCACTTTTCCAGTCCAAACCGCATTCTAATATCCGTGTATTGTATTTTGCAAATTACGAGTCAGTACTGAAATATGGAATTATTTTCTGGAGAAGGGACAGCATGTTGCAAAATGTTTTTGTAATTCAGAAAAGATTAGTTAGAATTATTTAAAAAATGGACTATCTCCAGAGCTGTAGATCAGTATTTAAAAGGATGGGGATTATGACTACCTATGCACTATACATATATGAATGTCGAATATTTATCTTTTGTAATAAATACCTTTTTGAGGCTAAAACAGGCCAGTATTATAATACAAGAACATTAAATTTTAAATATACAACTCATAGACTCTCGCTCACAGAAAGGGCTCCTCATTATATGTGTGTAAAATTATATATATAATGCTCTCCCTACCCAGATAAAGGGTCTGTTAAAAATTTATTAGTGAATCTAGAACCCTATTGTCTAAAGGATTTTTGTACGGATTTGTAAAGGTGTTCTGTGACTACTTGACGTCATTTCATTTCATGTTCATTGTGAAATTTGTAATGTGATTTGAAATAAAGAGTTTATTATTATTAGAAAAAAAAGCCATGTACAGATTGCTACGTTTAGAAAATGCCTGGTTACAGATGACAGAGTCGATTATGAGTAGCTCTTTGCACCCCATTGAACCCTTAGCGCATCCTTTCTGTTGGTCAGCAATGATCTTGTTTCGCTCACAGTGGGCATATAGCCGATGCGCTAAGCAGGTTGTTATCACTTTGTACATTGTTGGAAGACACGTGATTGGTCGGTACTTGGATGGATCCTCCGTGTTTTCCAGGTCCTTTGATAGAAGGTATGTGGCACCCTGAAATAGAAAGCATGGCATATTTTCAGGATGGGCGATTACGTCATTAATTAAATTTGTTATTTTTTCGTGGGTACATTGGAGTTTCTGCAGCCAGTAGTTCTGTATTCCATCTTGGCCAGGTGCCTTCCATTTATGGCTATCTCTGATGACGTTTGTAATTTATGCTGTCGTAAACGACTCGTCAGGCATTTGGTCGTATTCCTGGGAGGTTCGGCGCTCCCCCGCAATCCAGCCTGCTTCAACGTTGCACTGGGCCGGTGTTCCCAACTGTTTCCTCCAAAATTGTTCAACATTGTCACTACTGGAGAATTTGTTGTTCGATTCTCTAGCCCTCGTATTTAGTGCTCTGTAGAATGTTTTTTCTGATCGTTGGATTAAGACATTATCTTGTTTTCTTTTATTACTCGATGTGGCTCGTCCACTGTTTGCGCCGTTCCCTTTGTTCGTACTTTGGCTCCCAGGATTCGGGCAATGGCCCTTCCAGCGCAGTAGATTAACATATGGAAGTGGTCCAACGTGTTTGCCTGGGTGATATAGTTTGGCAGAATTCGGTTGTTCATAATGGTAAGGCTGATGCCTTGTTTCTTTGAGGGTTCACCCTAGGTAATTGTGGTCTACTTAATGGGTCGGTGCCATTGTACTCCACACTTAGCTTTCACATCTCTGAGAGAAGTGTTTCGAATAATGCTTCGGTGTCCACATTATCTGTTGTTCTGCTACTTCAGGCGTCCCACCCACATTTCCAGCATCTCCGTCCTGGTCACCATTCTCGTTATTATTGTGATTCTCATTCTCGTCATCATCATGATCCTAATTATCTTCGTTGTTATTGTGCAGGTTTAGCAGTTCGCGCTCTACTCCTTGTTTGATGGTGTTAAATCTCGCAGCTGGGATGAGATTGTTTCTGATGGTAACACGATATGGATCTGACACTATAATCTGCTCTGTTACATGCATCAGCTCTGGATAATCGCAGCAGAATTCAGTATGCAGTCCTTGTCGATAGCCGATGTTCTCTCGTCCTAACTGTGTTACCCTAAAATAGATACGCATTATTGATTCATTCATGGACGGTGTTTATTTCATGCGTCGTCTGGGTAATCCCGCCTGAGTGAGCACTGGCTGAAGTTCTTGCGCAGCACCCTCAGCGGGTGGTATCTGGGTTCTTAGGTGATACCTGTGTCGTTGTTGTTGGTTGTGGAGCTGTAGCTTCTCGTGCAGCAGTGGCCCGCCTCCTCAGCACCCTGCCACCGACGCGACGTCCCGCAAGCTGTCATGTATAGCGCCGGCTCCAGATATGCCCTGGCAATCCCCAGGCAGCGACCTTTCATCGAGGTTTCGTTTGATCTCCATTTTCATGGGTGCCCCCTTTAATGCAGGGGACACGGCATTTTTTACCTATTGCCAGTTAACTCGGACCAGTGGAGACGTCACGTCCCAAAGCAGCCGAACCAAAATTCAACTACCCCCGTACGGGGTTATTATTATTATTATTATTATTATTATTATTATTATTATTATTATT
>MU181965.1:46891-59946 GCA_016904865.1 Pissodes strobi
ATTACACGCTGCGAAAGCCCTTTCAGGTGCTTGGAGTTTTTTAAATAGCCCCGGCTACGCTACGCTTCGCCTCGGCTATTTAAACACACCTCGCACCTAAAAGTAAACTTTCGCAGCTTGTAATGTAAATAACTATTTCATGACAGACATTATATATTGTATGATTGTTTGGTTTTTGACGCATAATGATTCTAAAACTTTCTCTAACAAAATTTGGAGCAAATACAATTTTCAATTTTGTGTTGAATTTAAAAAAATATGTATCAAAATGTATCGAAGATATTTGGTCCATTGCTTTATTATAGACTTGGCTACAAGGTATTGCTTTCGATTTTTGCAAATTTTTGCAAATTTTCTTTATTTCGTTTTCGTTTTAGATGTACGCACAGTTATTAAAAATGGCGACTTATTCGAGGACTGGCTTAAAGCTAAGGAATCAGCAAAAATAAATATTGTTTTACAAAAAAATAAGTCCTTGCTTAAAATTGAGGATATTTCCAATGAAGCAGAGTGTATTTTGCGTGAAGAAAGATTTTTTTGTATTAGCTTAGCGAGAATGTGGGGAGGCGCTATCAGAAATCGCAGTGTTTCTAAGCCGGCACAAATTCTGGCTACATTCGTACATGGATTTAAGCAATCTGACTTCATTTCCCAATATGGTTCTTTCTGAAAAAACTAGTTTCAGCGGTAGAATACCACAAAAACCGTTTGAAGAAGCCTCCTTAATAACTAAGAAACGGAGGGTAGAGGAGTTGTTAATGAAATCAACTCCGATCTTCTTCCAAAAAAAGTTCTAAGCTTGATAGTTATCTTAAGGAATATCTGATGCTCGATCCGGCTTGCGATGAGTTATATCCTGCTAAATTAATTCAAGATATAAATGATAGTTAGGAGGAGGAAGATGAGGAAAATGATGGGTACTCTGATTAGTCTGATTAAGATGCACAGTGCTGTGCAATAAAAAGTCATACAACTTCGACACCTAAAGACACCCAATATTTGACAGCAATAAAGATTTTTTTTTGATACTGTCAAATTGTGTCTGCGCTTAAATTTCAGGGTTGTACTGTGCAGCACTGTACACTAGACGCTCAGACGCCGACGTTCGAACGGGTCGTAATTACCTGCTATGATTTTATAATGTTTTTCAAATTGAGGAATATTAATCGGTAATATGTAACTGTATGTAATTCAGTGGCGCACCCAATAAAAAATATCGGAGGAGGGGAGGGGTGAAATTAATTAAAAATTTTAGCCCATTATCGAGGACATCAATGTGATCTTAACTGCGGTAATAAGGAAAAGTAAAATTACCGAAAATCGTTCATGAAAATGGGTTTCCCTAGATGAGCTTGAATGCATTTTCACTGTTGCGCATAATATATGCACTTTTATAATAAGAATACATGAAAGCTATTCCTTCAGGGCAAGAAATCTAAGGGAATAGTTTTCTGATTACTACCAAAGAATATTCTACAATATTCCTTGTTACTACTTAATCTAATATCCGAAATATGTTTTTTAGATTTATGGAATAAATCCCAGCTTGGGGGCCTGGCCGTTCACCTCTCCTCTTGGTGCGCTACTGATTTAATGATTATAAAATTTTCAGTAAAAATTGTGAAAGAATATGGTTTTTACACTAGGCAGTTCTTAAGGAATATTTAATAGTATATTATTATGTAGGCAAATGTGACTGTAATTCGTATTCCCTATAAACTTCGACCACTTTGTATATTATGTTTCCAAAATGTTCGCTTTTTGACGAAAATATTTATAACAAAATAATGCTTAACTCATAGAATTAAAAGCAAAATTAAAATTTTCTTGTTTAAAAAAATGGTTAGTTTTAACAGATCTACCCGATTATTACATAGTCGATTATGTAACTGCGTTTTATTTATTTGATTGTATATGTGATTGTTTCAAAATATTATTAGAAGCCCTTGCATAGAAAAAGATATTTTGATTTTTGTCCATTATGTTTTATATCTCGCGACACTGTGCAATGGCAGAAATGCTTGAAACCATCCAAAACAAACAAAATTAAATGTTGTTCTTATTGGAATAAACAATGTAAATTTAAGATTTGAGTATGGAGTTTACGCGCACATTTTGGCAGTTGATTTGATGGAAAGCTAATTCTGGTTATGCAGCAAGAGGACCAAACTTTGTTATTTTTGGTGAAAACTTTTATATTTTTGACATCTTCTTATTTTGCAACGAATTATATTCGTTAATGGGTCTCCAGTTAATGATCTATTTCAATCCGTATAGATTTGCCGAGTCCATTCAAAATGGATGCGTTATTTTGTGTGGTATTTTCGAACACTAATTTGTTTAGCAGTGACTAATCGGATTTCAAAGTAGTGACCCTAAATCTAAACCTCTTTAGGGTTAGCTATCGCTCATTTCGGACAAAATCAGAGTCAAATTCAATTTTCTCGAAAACTTCTGCGAGTGGAAATTTGGAACATTTGGAGACTGTTAATGGTCAATTGTCTCTGGCGATCTAGCTTTTCGTTTCCGGGTTTATTGCATCTAATATGCGATTTATGAGAATTTTGCTTTGATACACTATAACTGCCGAAAAAATTTATTAATTTTGACCGTTTTCCGAAACAATATTGAAACTGGTGGGAATCTGAAAACGACGAGGTTATGTCGTCAGTCGAACCTGCATTTTTGATAAAGTTGTTTTGATTTTTCGAAGGAATCCTCCAATTAAAAATTGGTTTTTTGGTGGATCAGTTTATCTGAAGGAGTCTGTTTCCCCCTGTTATTATATTTTTGGTAATAAAGGAAAATATTGGTGGATAATCACAATAATACAAAGTGAGGTTGGGAATGGCGTCTGTTTGTTCTTCGTGTTCCTCGGATATTACAGAGGAAAATAAGAGTGTATCACGTGATAGCTGTATGCTGCGATTCCATTCCACTGATAAATGCTTGGGCCTCTCTGCAAGTCCGAGCAGTTGTGTTAAAAACCCGATCATTAATTTCCTTCTGTGTTGAGTGCCGCGAAGCTTTCAAGAAGATTCCTACCTTGGTCAAGAATATTACTTTGACTTCAGAAATGGTAACTATTTAGCGATTAATAGCTACTTGGCCAGTGTCAAGGGATGAGTTGTTTTTTGGCTGGGATATTGATTCTGCTGTACAAAGGTTTTATGAAACAATTAATACCGTTCTTAATATTCATCCAAGAAAGCTCATAAAAAGCTCTAACTTTCCTAAATGGTTTTCTCCTCATTTAAAAAACTTGGTCATGTCGAAAAAAGCTAGCCATAAGAAATACTTACATACAAAACTTGAAGCTGATTACTTACTATTTTCTGATTTAAGAAGAAAGTCAAAGGTATGACTCGAGTTATCTAACAACGGTTGGTAAAAACTTAAAATATAATCCATCTCATTTCTCGAAATACATTAGCGATAAAGGTATGTCTAACAGTGTTCCAGGTCATATGCATCTTAATGTCCAAACTGCAGATGACCCCCAATTTATAGCTGAGCTGTTCGCTGAGCATTTTGCCAGGATGTATGATCCCACAACATCCACCTGAAACTGGGTCACGTTCCAAAGATAATATTTGTTTCCAAAATATTAGAATTTCTGAAATCTATGAATCCATTTGTCAAGTAAAAAAATCTTTTTCTACAGGTCCAGACAATATTCCCAACTACTTTTCAAAACCAAGGTCGTTCACATATGCCGAAGTTATTTCATAAGTTGGTCTATAATCAATTAAGCTGGCAATGCAAGCGCCTGCTATCGGAAGTAATTGCACAAGTGCATCAAAATTACCGATAATTTTGCATGACAGCGTGTTGTCTAAAAACTGTACGAGTTCTTTTCCAAAATATGAAAATGACTGAATGCAATTTTTCTAAGACAACACGCTAGAATGCAAAATTATCTGGTTATTTTGATGCACGAGTGTAATTCGGGGGAATATTTCCCGAATAAGGACATGGTTTAAAAAATACATTTTTATTTATTTTTTAATACAAAAACGTACATGTAACTGTAAACAAAATAAATAGATGCAAAAATACGATTTTTTTAATCCAAAACGAGATATTTTTAATAATATATATTCACTTGACTTTGACGTTATTTATAAATTGTCGCTTTCATCCTAAGTTTACAATGGAATTGCCATAGATACGTACGATGCAATTATCGCCGTGCTTTTTCGGTTTCTACAGAGCAATTATCGCTGTAATTCTCCAATAATTGCACTCCTCTAATGGTTTTTTTTTTATATATATGAGGGAAATATTCAGCGAAACAACATGGGTTTGTAGCTGGGAAATCCACAATAACTAATTTGGTAGTCTATGAAATGGACCTGTTAGGTGCGTTGGAGAGGAAATAACAAGTGCACTCAGTATACACTGACTTATCAAAGGTTTTGGATAGAGTCAATTTTGACCTTCTGATATCAAAATTGTATAATGTAAGGAAGCCATAAAATGGATGTCAAGCTTTCTGGAGGGTCGGAAACAAAGAGTCAAATTGCTTATTTTTTTGTGAAATACTTTAAAGGTTTTTCAGGAGTACGTCAAGGTTGTTCACCTTTGCTATTTGATCTCTTTGTGAACGATGTCTGTGATGGCTTGCAATCTTCAGTCCTGCTATTTGCGGATGACTTGAAACTGTATAAAGTGATAAGAGGTCTCACCGACATTCTGATACTGCAGAGGGATACTGATATACTTTGGAACTGGAGTCAAACCAACAATAACCTTGCACTTAATATAGATAAGTATTTCCATATCAGCTTCTTCACAGGCAATAAGAAATATTATTCAAACTATTCTATGAATAATTTGAACTTAGGTTATAAGAGTCAAGTTAAGGATCTTGGTATCACTTTTATGAGAATGTTAACTTTAATGATCACATTTCGGAGATAACATTAAAAGGTGTGAAACTCCTGGGATTTACATTGAGCAATTGTAGTGAGTTCCCAATTGATGTAACAAAAGTTGTGTATCGTTCGCTTGTTCGCTCTCAACTTGAATATGGAATACAGGTGTGGTCTCCCGTGTATGATCAGTACATTAGCTTAATAGAAAAAGTACAGAATAAGTTTTTTAAATATTCTGCTTATAAAATGGGAATCCCAGCGGTAAATTTTGATAAAATAATAATATTAGATACATTAAAGTTAACAACACTTTCCAATAGAAGGACCCAACTTGACTCTGTATTTGTTTTCAAACTACTAAACAACATTATTCACTGTCCTGAACTTTTGGGTAAAATAGGTTTCAATATTCCGCGGCGCAGACTGAGAACCTCTGAGCTTTTACACATAAAATTTCACACTAGCAGCTATGGCTGTAATAGTCTATTTAATAGGGCCTTTAGATTTCTAAACAAACACTGTGATATTGATCCTTCTGGCTTGAGCTTGAATAATTTTAAGGCTATTATATACAGTAAATTTTAGGTTTCTTTTTGTTGTTATTATACAGAGTGGATTTACTGGAAGATATTATGTTTATTGGTATTATTGTGCTGTAATGAGGTGATCCCGTAAATTTAATAAATAAATAAATATGTAAGTATTTTTTTCGGGTCGTTCTAGCGCCGAAAAAATATGGGAAAAACCGAGACGACATCGACAGTTCGATGGGAAACTTAAAGGAGAAAAATTCCCTAGATGCTTCTCTGTTTCAGAAATTTCGGAGAAATAGACTTTTCAGCAAAAATGTAAAAACCTCCATTTCTAGGTAAAAAATTAATGTTTTTATTTCGTTTCTCGTAAAACTGATTCCTTCAAATGATGATGCCTTTTATACAGTGTGGGCTAATCGAATTTAAAGTTTTGGTTAATTCGAGTCGCCACATAATATTTTATTATCGGAAAGCCGAATAATTTGGAGCAACCAAACGTTTGTTCATAAAAGAGGGGTGTTCAAAAACTATTTGAACACATTTTTAAATCTAACGATTTAATTTTGTATATATTACCATTCCACGCCACTGTGCTCGCATTCCAAAGAAATCAAAAACCTCGGCGATTCTCGTAGCGCCATCTCACAACAACGTTTACTCATCTGAACTCGGTCGCTCAACACACGCCGATTCGGCCAATCACAGCTTTCACAGCGAAGACGGAGGTAATCAAGTTAGTTCCTCTAAATTTCCGATCTTTAATATTCAAATTTTATAACTAACATTCGACCAGATCTCTGTTAAAACTCATAAGTTTATTTTAGACAATCGCTGATGTTAAGTTCTACAATAACTTCTCTGTAGTTACATAATTTGCCCTTTTCTAGTTCCGAAGTGATGCATCTTCTCCCGCCAGAAAGGGAGGTCAAGTCAACGCCTTCGAGTTGGTCTAGTTCTCACGTTCAAGAATTGAGTCGAGTGTTGAACCCCAACCAAATAGCCGCGCTGAAGCGCCCTCCCGCTGTTATGGCCACATTGGCCATGCCAGACAGTTTTCACGTGTTGAGAACCCCTAATCTCTCAAGTTCTCTATTTAAGTGACATTGTGGTATCGTGCCATTGCAACAGCTCGTCGTAGTCAAGTAAAGGTATTTATTGGCTCCCGGCCATCTCCGGCAACTCAATCTCACAAGCCTATAAGTAAAAGGCATCTATTGGCCCCCGACCAGCTCCGGCAAAAGCAAAATGCAGTACCGAGCGATGGGCCATGTAAGTAAACTCACACGTTTACAATCACTCTCTCACAACTAAGACGCTGTACCGAGCGCTCTACTAGCGTCCCCATTGGTCTTGTCCATGGGGGTCCATTTCTCTCTACGCTTTATTCTAATATAAAGATTCTCACAATCGAGTCTTGTCTCGAACCCCAAGTAAGTAAACTCACACGTTGACAATAGCTCTCTCACAACTAAGACGCTGTACCGAGGGAGGTACTAGCGTACCCATTGGTCTTGTCCATGGGATTTCATTTCTCTCTATGCTTTATTCTAATATAAAGATTCTCACAATCGAATCTTGTTTCGAACCCCAAGTAAGTAAACTCACACATTTACAATCACAACGGCTGTACTGAGCGAGGTATTAATGTCATGCCATTATGCATATAACTGCATAACATATCAATCCACTACATTCGAGTCATTCTTATTTCCAAGAAATTAAAGTACATTGTATATAGACGTTAAAAAGAGACTTAGTAAGTGTTTTTAAGTGACTTTCCCATGTGCTGGAAGATAAGCTGCTGAACGATTGAACGTTGCTCGTCAATTGGTGAATATAGTGTACATAGTAGCTTATAGGTGGACCTTAAGGTAATATTTATCCTGTTATTATTGGTTGTATATTAGTGTATTTCCTCTCAAAGTTATCTTCAGCTAACCGAGCTCATATGGAGCAGTTCTGCAGGAACTTTAATGAACATTTAACTGTACTTAGCTGCAAGATAGTGTTTATATTCATGCACTTGTTTAGGATTACAACTGTTTATGCAATGCTTTAGCTTTTAAAGGTATATTTTATGTGATATTCTGCAAGGTCGATACCTAGCATCCACTGATATTGTCCATATCGTAGCACTGACTACATGCAATAATTTAATGTTTATATTTTGTTTATTTATGAGCTTCATGTTGTTTTCAGGTAAAATAACTTATTGAAATATTCATATAATACTAAAGGTTTTTGTTTTATTTACAAATTCACTTTAGAACTAGCCCCTATGGTAAATTATAGTGCCTATGAACACTCTCTGTTTGTTTAGAAAATCGACCAACATTGAATCTGAAACAAGGGGGCGAATACAATACAACATACTAACAAATCGCATCAATATTATTGAAAATGCCAAATTGGTGATTTTTAAATTATCGGTTCAAAAAATCTGCCTTAAACGTACATGGTAGCAACACATAGCTATTTGGATGGGAACGTTTTAACATTTTTCAAGCGAAAAGCAGCGATTTCTTCCTTTTTATGGGACCTTTCGAGGTAAAATTGTACTTTAAACATCGAAGTATACATCCTTTGTGGTAAGTACTCTACTAGTTTATTTCTCCCATTTCTGTATCCTACACTACTAAAATTACCCTTTTTTTACTATTTCAAGGTCATTCGCGAGTGCTTTGACTTGTAGGAAAAATGATATCGGCGTGCCTAATAAAATACGTAATATCTTCTATGTTGTTAATGTTCAATTTGTATATTTTATTTTTTACATATCTTCATAAAGAATTACCCAGCGGTTTTAAATCGGGGCTATTTGCTGACCATGGAATTGTTCAATACCGACTCCAATACCGACTCAATAACATATAGGTGTTATTGGATTGTCTCATTTCGTCTATTCGTTAAAATGCGTATCAAGGTATAATCGAACTTTTTGTATTACATGTGGGAGCACCATCATGCTGAAAAATAATAGTGCATATTGTCTTAAGGGCAGGTTCTCAAGTTGCTCTTCTACATAATTCTCTAGAAAGTCGCAATAAAGTAGACCAGTTAGTATATTTTCAAAAAAGTATGACCCTATTATTTTATTACATAGTATTCCACACCACACGTTTACTGTTTCACGACCTTAAAACCGCACTTCTCTTACAAAGTATGGATTCTGAGTTGCCCACTGACTGAAATTTTGGCGATTTGGTATGCCATTTGTGGAGAAACTGGATTCATCTGTCCATAATATGTTTTAAAAAAATCCCTATAATTGTTAAATTTACTTAACATTAAATTGCTGAACTGGAGCCTCTGCTATTTATGGCTCTCAGGCAGTTTTTGAACTTTATGAAAGGACCCCGCACACATCATATGGGATTTTGGCTCGCGGTCAAATTTGATAAAATTTTAGTATGTTGTAGATTTTAACCTCTGGATAAAAAGTTATCATTGGCCCAACTTAATCCTATGACTAGTTTTAGAGATACAGGGTGTTAAAAAAATATCTCGTCTGAACTAGTAAAATTCCATTTATACCAAAAAATTCACTTCCGATTAAATATAATGCTATTTAGACAAGGGAAATGAAAAACAAAAGCGTGTGTTTATGCTTAAAAACTACTAACATTATACAGGAGGGTAAAATAATTACAAGGTATTAAAATATATATTATGCTATTTAGAAAGTTATACATAATATGGCATAACATTTATTTTCTTTGGTTATTTGAATTTTGGTCAAATATTGACATAGCATCATTTGATAGCTTATCAAAAACTAATATAGATATGTGTAATTAATTATGCTCTATTTTGTACCGTTTAGATTTTATGACCTGTCAAAGTAGAAAAATATAGGAAAATGGCCACTTTTCAAAAGTCAATAACACGAAAACAGTTTAAATGTAGTAGTGTTCCTTACAAAAAATGCTTAAAATCCTTCGTGGATCTAAAAAAAGAATAATATATAGGGTGTTCTATTTAAAAAAAAAACATCATTTTGATCCGATACACTTTTTTGAGCCACCTTGTATACTCCAATATAATTTTTCCTAATTCCCAAAATAAAAGGGATAATGAGCTTTACTCTATCATTGACTCACCCTGTACATGTAATGCATCTTAATCAAAATGGCATTTCGTGAGCGCTATTTGTGTTATATTCATTTTACAAGTTCTAACAACAAACGTAGAACGTGTCATAGTTACTAACTAAAAAGATACATCAAAAACAGTATAAAAAAGGTCTCTGCACTTAGTATATAAAATACAAAATAAATGTTATGTCATATTATGTATATCTTTCTAATTAGCATATACAGGGTGTTGAAATATTTCAATAAAAATTATTATACGCCACTGTTTTTTTTTTCAATTTGATAATATTTTATGATTTAGTAATCCAAATTAAACCAATGATTTCCATTCAATTTCACACAATTACCAAATTAAAATACAGGAAAGGTATTAATTAAATATTGCAGTTGTAAATATTGTTAAGCATAATTTTCTATTTTTTCTTTTTTATCGAAAACCGTTGATCTGAGCGAAAAACCTTAGAGGATGACCTTTATGTAGTTTGAATTGCTAAGTCATAAAATAATATCAAATTGAAAAACAAACAGTGGCGCATAATATATTCTTATATTAAACCAGGGGCGTAACCACTGTGCACGCCACTGACAAAAAATGCAAACAATTTTTTCTTAAAATACCGCTCTTTATACATCAAATATGTTCACCGAGTTTCACTGTCGTACTAGTTTGCGTCTTATAGTTATTTACGAAAAACGGTTTTTTTTCAAAATGTATCAACACCCTGTATAATCAAAACGAAGCCGTTTAGGATATAATATGTTTATATAAACTTTTTGATTTACAATTAAAAAAGGAATAACACCCTGAAGTTTGGCTACATACTTAATTAACACCTTGTACATTTTTATGCCCCGTAATTATTTTACCCCCTGTATAATGTTAGTAGTTTTTAAGCATAAACATACGCTTTTGTTTTTCATTTCTCTTGTCTAAATAACATTATATTTAATTAGAAGTGAATTTTTTAATATAAATGGAATTTTACTAGTTCAGACAAGATATTTTTTTAACACCCTGTATCTCTAAAACTAGTCATAGAATTAAGTTGGTCCAATGATAACTTTTTATCCAGAGGTTAAAATCTACAACATACTAAAATTTTATCAAATTTGACCGCGAGCCAAAATCCCATATGATGTGTGCGGGGTCCTTTATAAGCCTTAAATCCGTACTTCTTAAGGACCTTAAGAACCCGTTCATGTGACTTTCCTCTTCTTTCAAAGTTTTTTCGGAAATCTTTTGATGCTACTCTTAGTGATTTCATCGGATTTTTCACACAGTGTAAAATAATATATAGTTCTTTATTTTCTCGATTAGCTGACACGCGTTTCTTTCTTTGCAGAGTCGACGTTCTTTGAAATAATAATAATAATAATAATAATAATAATAATAATAATAATAATAAGACGTTTATTAACTCAAATTACTACAAGTTTCCAATAATACTTTATAAAACTACACAATACAATGAGTTAATTGGCTATAATTCAGCCTCCCATAGGATACTACATAAGTGTTGAAGCCAATCAAATATAGGACGGATATAAATAAACTTGAAAATTGCGACCAAAAGAAAGATTAACTTATATATCCGCTTAATATAAATTCATAGGCAGATGACAACAAAAATAAATTTAAGTTACACTTTGTAGCATACCCACACAATCATATAGAGAGAAGGAAGAGGGAGAAAATCAAAAAAAAATGAATATAGGACACGCTGATGGTGGATGAAGACACGCCGGCGCTGATTAGATGATCAATACAACGTTAAAGATTCCCTGGCACAAATGCAAACATGTAAATGAGTAAAATTAAGGGTTAGAGAAAACAGTATCAATGTTCATTGCAAAGTTTTAGTTTCAGTTTTTTTTAATGCTGCTACAGAAAGCGAAAAACCGGTTAAGTTAAATTTGTTTATGAATGCGGCAATACAGTAGGAGAAAGACCGCTTAAAATACTCTTTGGAATGCGCTGGAATTGTTAAAATATTTTTCCTATTGAGCTTATGAGAGATTCGCTCGATTCGTCGAACTCCAAATATCAATCTCAAACATGAATTTTGAAGTTTTTGGATTCTTCGTTTATCATATGCATTTAAACAAGGTCCATATATACTGTCACAAAAATTAAGAGGAGTCAGGACCTGTGTTTCACAAAGCATTTTTTTAATTTCGATATTTAAGTAGTGCGGACGCGAATAAAGCATTTTTAAAACCGAATAACCGGTGCACAGTTTTTCGGTGACATGTTCACTGAATTGTAGCTTATAATCAATGACAAGACCCAAATTCTTTGCAGTCCCCTTAAAATTGATAGGAATGTTAATAATATTGATGCGCAGCGATGCCAGAATGTTGTTTCAGAAAAGGATAGCATCGGACTTGTTAGGATTAATAGACAATAACAATTTTTGAGTTTCGGCATATATCTCATGTAGATCCAAGTTGCAGCGAGCTGCATTGCAGACATCAGAATAGCCAAATGAAAAATTATGCTGAGTGCCATCTGCGTAGTAATGATGGTCACAGTGCCTTACATTCTTTGCATGTTGAAATGTGTACAAAGTATATAGCAAAGTGCCCAGGATACTGCCCTGGGGAACTCCAGAAACTACACTCAATGGGTTTGAAGAATTACTATTCAAGGTTACTCTCTGCAGTCTATCCAACAAGAATAAAGATACCAACCCCAATGCACCCTCTCCAAAATTCAGATAATTTAGGATAGATACCAGGATCTGATGATTCACCATATCAAAAGCCTTTGTGAAATCCAAGAGTACTAAAACAATTGCCTTATTATCATTCAAAGTTCTAAATATGTCATCAGTTACCTGAGAAAGTGCAGTGGCACAGCTGTATCCGCTGCGAAACCCAGACTGATACTCTGGAATTAAATTATTCCTATTCAGGAATTCAAGAATTTGATATTCCATAACCTTCTCAAGAACTTTTGAGGGCACTGGGAGAATAGACATACAACGTAGTTGACTACAATCAGTAGGGTTACTCACCTTAGGTAGAGGCACAATGTTTGCTTGCTTCCATTTAAGTGGAAATTAGGAATGCTCGATACAACAATTTAAAATGTGTGTTAGAGGGTTAAGTATGGAAGGACATGATAGCAGAACCAGTGTTATGTTTAACTGATCAATTCCAAATGCCTTAGAATTTATATTACTCATTATTTTCATGACAATGTCTTGAGTTACGAGAGAAAAATTAAACTGCTCAAAGTGTCCCTATTTATTGTTATTAAAAAATCGAACAAAATCCGGATCGGCCGCACCAACATTTTTAGTAATTTCAGAAAAATATTTATTAGGTTCATTGTAGTAGAGTGCCCAACGCAGTAAAAGCCTTCTATAAATGATTTTTGTGGGCACCTCGGGGTTACAAGCCGAAATTTTCACAGAATGAAGGTTTTATTATATTAATTCAAAATCCGAAAGGTAGTAAAAAATTAGAACGTGCAAAAGGGCAGTATACCTAAAAATCAAGATTATTATATGAACGTGTAGGATGAACAAAAATGTAGATGAATTTTA
>MU181965.1:59956-83885 GCA_016904865.1 Pissodes strobi
AATAATAATAATAATAATAATAATAATAATAATAATAATAATAATAACAAAGACGTTTATTAACTCATATTATTACAAGTTTCCAATAATACTTTATAAAACTACACAATACAATGAGTTAGTTGGCTATAATTCAGCCTCCCATAGGATACTATATAAGTGCACCCCGCTACGCTGGGTGCTGTTGAAGCCAATCAAATATAGGACGGATATAAATAATAAACTTATCGAAAATTGCGACCAAAAGAAAGATTAACTTATATATCCGCTTAATATAAATTCATAGTCAGATGACAACAAAAATAAATTTAAGTTACACTTTGTAGCATACCCACACAATCATATAGAGAGAAGGAAGAGGGAGAAAATAAAAAAAAAATGAAAAAGAGGACACATGATGGTGGATGAAGACACGCCGGCACTGATTAGATGATCAATGCAACGTTAAAGAGTCCCTGGCACAAATGCAAACATGTAAATGAGTAAAATTAAGGGTTAGAGAAAACAGTATCAACGTTCATTGCAAAGTTTTAGTTTCAGTTTTTTTTTAATGCTGCCACAGAAAGCGAAAAATCGGTTAAGTTAAATTTGTTTATGAATGCGGCAATACTAATAAAATACTCTTTGGGATGCGCTGGAATTGTTAAAATATTTTTCCTACGAATATTAAGGTTGTGAATATCTGTTCAGGTGGCATGCAAAATTCTTCTACTATACATATTAAGCCAATGAATTTCATTGAGCTTATGAGAGATTCGCTCCATTCGTCGAACTCCAAATATCAATCTCAAACATGAATTTTGAAGTTTTTGGATTCTTCGTTTATCATATGCATTTAAACAAGGTCCATATATACTGTCACAAAAATTAAGAGGAGTCAGGACCAGTGTTTCACAAAGCATTTTTTTAATTTCGATATTTAAGTAGTGCCGATGCGAATAAAGCATTTTTAAAACCGAATAACCGGTGCACAGTTTTTCGGTGACATGTTCACTGAATCGTAGCTTATAATCAATGACAAGACCCAAATTCTTTGCAGCCCCCTTAAAATTGATAGGAAAGTTATTAATATTGATGCGCAGCGATGCCAGAATGTGGTTTCGATGTGGTTCACTACAGAAAAGGATAGCATCGGACTTGTTAGGATTAATAGACAATAACAATTTTTGAGTTTCGGCATATATCTCATGTAGATCCAAGTTAATGCAGCGAGCTGCATTGCAGACATCAGAATAGCGAAATGAAAAATAAAGCTTACATTCATTGCATGTTGAAATGTGTACGAAGAATATAGCAAAGGGCTCAGGATATTGCCCTGGGGGAACTCCAGAAACTACACTCAATGGGTTTGAAGAATTACTATTTAAGGTTACTCTCTGCAGTCTATCCGACAAGAATAAAGATACCAACCCCAATGCACCCTCTCCAAAATTCAGATAATTTAGGATAGATACCAGGATCTGATGATTCACCACATCAAAAGCCTTTGTGACATCCAAGAGTACTAAAACAATTGCCTTATTATCATTCAAAGTTCTCAATATGTCATCAGTTACCTGAAAAGGGCAGTGGCACAGCTGTATCTGCTGCGAAACCCAGACTGATACTCTGGAATTAAATTATTCCTATTCAGGAATTCTAGAATTTGATATTCCATAACCTTTTCAAGAACTTTTGAGAGCACTGGGCGAATAGACATACATCGTAGTTGACTACAGTCAGTAGGGTTGCTCACCTTAGGTAGAGGCACAATGTTTGCTTGCTTCCATTTAAGTGGAAATTAGGAATGCTCGATACAACAATTTAAAATGTGTGTTAGAGGGTTAAGTATGGAAGGTCATGATAGCAGAACCAGTGTTATGTTTAACTGATCAATTCCAAATGCCTTAGAATTTATATTACTCAATATTTTCATGACAATGTCTTGAGTTACGATAGAAAAATTAAACTGCTCAAAGTGTCCTAATTTATTGTTATTAAAAAATCGAACAAAATCCGGATCGGCCGCACCAACATTTTTAGTAATTTCAGAAAAATATTTATTAAGTTCATTGACGTTTTGCATCGTTTGTGGTAATTGATTGGTTTATTTTTTATAAAAATTTATTTTTTTCATTTCCTGCCATTTCTGTTTTTGATTAGAGTTGCTGAACTTATAATTCAAATAGGCTTTTTTACAAGTCTTATTGCACTTGTTGTTAAATTTCGGTACTGTCATATATATGTTTCTAATAGTCTTTCTTCTTGGATGCGATTTGGATGCCTAGCTTGGTAAGCTTGTTCTGTAGCCGAAGCATTATAATTATTTTCAATAAACAAACACAAAATTTCCTGCTTTTCTTTTTCTGAATAAACCATTATTCTCCTGGAAGCACGCTTGGAAGCAAATAAGACGGAAAAATCACTAAACGATGACAAATGACAGAATGGGTTGATCAAAATCACTAGACTGATCTATGACAGTGACATAATGCGTTCAGTTCATAGGCCCCCACAGACGTCGTTCTTTTTCGGCAGAATTGCCAGACGTGCAAGACTCTGTTCGGGCAATCCGGTCGGTATGCGGTTGAAAAATAAGTTGTCAAATAAGGTATTACTGAATAGGATTTGAAAACATTTATCGAATGGTGACTAATATACAGGGTGTATCTTTTAAACAATATATACTTTTCAGTGCTCCCCGTATAACTGAATAGGAACCTTCAAAGTATTTGACCGGCATTTGAGGGACAAAATTTGCCATTCATGGCGATTTTTTCCTTTTTGGGGTACGATCAAAATAAAAAACGCTACAGGGGTGGTACTTTATAAGTTGACACCCGGTACAGCACACTTTATATTTCTAATCAGTAGTTTTCGTTAATTATTTTGACTTAATAGTTATTAGGACAGTCGCAATTCTCATATTCTCATATTCGTGTGCTAAAAGCTATCATTAAATGCCTATTGCAAAATATTCAAACTTTATATTCATGTTAATAGTATATTTTGCAATAGTAACAGCTATTAAGACACGAGCACGAGAAATAAATGGGAATATCGTTAGAGGCATTAGACATTATATTCACACTTGGCGTGAATAACGTACAGGATGGCTCTTATTCGAGTCTATGTATGGAGATCTCGAAAACCGTAAGAGATACATACAACAATATGCTATTTAGAAACCTTTAAAATTTCGAGTATTTCCAGAGATCTCCAAAAAAACCGAAATTTTTAAAAATCGATTTTTTTTTTCTGGGTTTGTTTAGAAACGGATTTCAAATTGAACTGCACTTTTACATTGTCACTTTCCTCGCTCTATCCAGTTTGGAATCCAATGTTACGTGTTCAAAGGGTCATCATCAACTTTCTTTTGTTAAATACGAACTTTTCTCTTTTTTTATCGTTTTTCGGATGATATTGGCGTTATTAATATATTAGAGTATTCTAAACTATTTATTCTTTTTTTCGTTCTTTCGTTTAAAAAAAAAAGTTGATGAGAGGATTGAAATCCGACGTTTCGGCTTCAAGAAGTCATCAACTTTTTTTTTAAATATCAACCTTAATTAAATTGAATTAACCTAAACTATTCAAAATTACGTCAAAGCAAAATAAGTAATAAAATAGTTATTTTTGTTACAAGTACCTAAAATGGAGTTTTTCAGGACGAATCATTGCTGTTTCCGGAATAGCAGATGAGTCCTGAAAAACTTCATTTAGGTACGTGTGACAAACACTATTTTTTGTCATACGCTCCCAAAATTAAATTTTTATTTATACGCTTTTTGCAATTCTTCAGAACGCCTAAATTTGCAAATTTACCATAATTTTTGAAATCATAATGTACGACAAAGTTAGCTTAGAATTTGGTATCGTAGCAACTATTTGACAATTTTGTCATGTCATTCGAAATTTGACATTTAGACATATTCAGGAATTTTGGAATAGTCCGTAAAAGTTGCCATGGCGACTTTTAGGGACTAGGCCTAAAAAGAAGCATTTTACGGACTCAAATGAGTCCGTAAAATAGCTATTTTTGGGAGCGTATGACAAAAAAAGATTAAAAAAAAACACATATTCATATTAATAACGTCAATATCATCTGAAAAATGATAAAACAAATAAAGCTAATAAAAGAAAGTTGATGATGACCACTTGAAGACGAAACGTCGGATTCCAAACTCAATACCACCATTGGATAGAGCGAAAAAAGTGGCCATGTAAAAGTGCAATTCAATTGAAATCCGTTTTTAAATATGCCCAGGAAAAAATAAAACGATTTTTCGGGATATCTCCGGAAATAATCGGAAATTTAAAACTTTTTAAACGTCATATTGTTAGGCACTTAAATGCGCAAATTTTCCCTAATTTGACCGACACTGTATCTTTTACGGTTTTCGAGATATCCCATACATAAACTCGAGACGAAGCTGTAATCAGTCAATTATTCAACAGTCGTAGAAAAATATTTTCAATAAAGGCTTTTTTGCCAAGTTCTTAAACATAATATTTCCATTTCTTAATTTTCAATCCTATTATTTACTACAACACAGCAAGTGATATAATAACTTTTTTATTACGCATGCATCATAATCAACGATTATCGCACGCTGCAGCGTGCATAAAATGATGTTTATGATGCGCCTACTTTTTTAAAGGTTGCTATAGAAACATTTGATCATGTCAAATGTGACAGATTAATATATTCGTCAATATATCCCTTAAGTTTAATATTTAAAACATTATTGAGATTATAATGCATTCGTAATAAAAAATAGCGTATGATATACGTGTATAAGATGCCTTTAAAGCCCTTGCGACTTACAAAACACTCCGCTGCGCGTCGTGTTTTGAAATATGTCGCGCGTGCTTTAAAGGCCCTCTTATACACTTATATCATAATATACTATTAAAGCTATTTTCAAAATATGCACAATCAAATTTCGAAACTGTCTGCAAAAAGTAGATAGGAATTTTGTTATTGTTTATTGTCATAAGTCGTGTACAGCGCACTAACAACGATAACTGAAATCATCACGTTCGTTTTCGGAAAGTGCTTTGTTAATAATTATTATGGCTATAGGTAACAGCGTGATACACAATTAAAGCTTTTTTGACTTATAGAAACTTAAATAATACCTTTTGAATTGAGTCTTGAATTCCTAGAGTAATGTGCTGATTCCATTTAAGTTGGCAATGTGAACTGATATGCTTATAAATATTTTGAAACTGATATTCGGTTTTTCTTGGTTTCCAGCATAGCCTAAAGAAAACTATAGCTGCGACACTTAAGCGCGGCACCTTTGAGAAGCGAGGACCAACTTTATCACTATGTAGTGGGGAGGAAATAAATAAATCTAACTTGACGTCAACCCCCCGGCAATCATTAGTGAAGTGAGCCGTACTAAAATTTTTTGGGACGTTATATAATAAAATTGTTACTCTCCCCTATTATTTTATTTAAACTTTCATCACAAAATATATGATTTATAAAATACTGTTTATTTCGAGTAGAGAATAACCATTTTTTTGATCCAAAAAGCTGCATAAAGAGAGCCGGATATTTATTTAAAGATTACACCTGAAAGAAATAGTTAAAAATGTCTTTTGAAGTGAAATTAAGAATGGCGAATGTAGATTACTTGTAGTATGTACAGCATTCTTGAATGCTGAATATAACTATAATAGAATATAAGCTCCAAGTTAATCTTTAAATATCAACAAGATCTATACACAACAAAAGTTTTTTTATATGATATTTTATATTGCACAAGTAGTTACGGTTTTAGACGAACTTGTGAAGATCTGCAATAATAATTTTGAAAATTTTGATTTATCTAGTTGTTCTCTTTTAAGCTAAAAAGAGATCTTATATAAGTACATAATTTTGTTTTATATAGATTCTTAGCAACCTGAACAATTTTATAGACGTATTATGTACGATTTTGCATATTTTTTCGTAACAGCTTTTTCATTTTATTCGCTAGATAAAAATATTGTCAAGATGGTGAAATGAAAGTAAATTTTTGATCAGGCTATAGTTCACGAACTAGTTTATGCATGAAGTGCACAATTACGCTAAATCGGAGCAACCTGTACCGTGCGTTCAATTTATCTTGATAACATTTTGATTCGCTGTAACTTTTTTGTTTTTAAAGATATTAAGTTAAACAAAAAAGCAAAATGTAGGGTTGGTAGCCAAATTTTTTCTACGTTACATATAAAATAAAACACTAACGATTTTCTGACATATCAGCATACTCTATATTTTTTAAATTGAACACCCTGTATATTACTACATTTTTGGAATCTCTAGAGAAGTCTAAACACATTTCGTGTATAATATCTTATACCTATCTTTCTTTAGGTGTTTATGAAATATTGACAGTTGAAAGTCGTGCATTTTGACATTTTAATAGGCTTTAAAATCTAAACCGCATGAGAGCAAAGAAAACGGTTTGCATATTCCTGTCTTAGGTTTTCATGAGCTATCAAATGACAGTAACTTTGAATTTAACCCGCGAATAAAATTGACCGGAACTTTTAAACCTTCGCTTAAATTGAAAGCCACTGTCATTCGATAGCTTATGAAAACCTAAGATAGAGATGTGCAAACCGTTTTCTTTGATCTCGTGCGGTTTAGGGCCTGTCAAAATGCCCGACTTTCAACTGTCAATATTTCGTAAACAGCTAAAGATAGGTATAGGATATTATACACGACATGTGTTTTGATTTCACCAGAGAGTCCAAAAATGTAGTAATATACAGAGTGTTCCATTTAAAAAATATATAAAGTAGGCTTTTATGTCAGAAAATTATTGGTGTTTGTTTTATATGTAATCTAGAAAAAACTTGGCTACCAACCGTACATTTTGCTTTTTTGTTTACCTTGGTATCTTTAAAACCAAAAAAGGTACAGCGAATCAAAATGATATCAAGGTGCTGATCAAATCTGAAATAATGGATATATGTGGATAACGATCGACTTTTACGAAAAACAACCAGCAAAAACAATGTTTTTGACACTTACGACTTTATGGTAGAATACGAACTGTTTATTGTCAAACGAAATGTTTTGCACTTTCTTATCTTCCACATAACCACAACCTGGAAAATACTCCCCACCAAACCGAAAATTTCGTATATCTAGATAATTACTAAATAACTAAGATAAGAAGATGCAAATCGTTTCGCGCTAAGTTAAACAGATCAAATTCTTTAAATGGAAAGGAGGCTATTCGACATGCTACATGAAATTTATCTAGAATTTTTAGAAGAATTCGAAAATCGGAAAATATGTCCCGCTCTTTTGTGACCTTTTATATTGAAATATAATTCAATTATATTGTCAAACGGAAATCAGCATGGCTAAATGATGAAATGGTTGTAAGACTAATAAAAAAATTAAAAACATGTTATTTCTATAAAATGGGTATACACACGAAGGGTACAGGGGAAAAATGATCTAAGCGCCATTTCCATAGGAAACTTTTTTATTATTGACTTCACAGAAAATTTTATTCTTGATAAAAGTTGGTGTTTGAAAAAAAAACTAATTTTGACAATGCTAAATTAAAGATAAGTTATACAGGGCACCAATAAATACAAAAATGATGGTTAAAAAATCAAAAACTTGGAAACCTTCTACAGAAAAATAAAACTCGTATTAAGATAAAAATAAAAGTCAAATACCATTTTTTCCAAAAGTTGCGGAGAAAATCCATTTCAATTACTGAAAAATCCCGCTTTTTCTTAATTTTGTCCTTATTTTTTTCAGCAACGATGCACTTTTTGAAAAAATGGTATTTGACTTTTATTTTTACCTTAATAGGAGCTTTATTTTTCATGTAGAAGCTTTTCCGATATTCCTAAGTTTTTGTTTTTTTAACCACCATTTTTGTATTTTTTAATTACCCTGTAATACTTAGTCTTAATTTAACATTGTCAAAATTAGTTTTTTCCAAGCACCAAATTTTATCAAGAATAAAATTTTCTGTGAAATCGATAATAAAAGTTTCTTATGGAAATGGCGCTTAGATCGTTTTTCCCCTGTACCCTTCGTATATATTTTATGAATGTTTCCATATTATTAATTTTCGATTATTTTTGGGCACTTTAAATTTTCTAACCTATTATGATACGTTTTAGTCCGTTTTGGTGCTTTAGTTAGTTTGGGTTAGTTCAATCAGCTTTCGTTTAGTTTTAATTTATTTTAGTCATTTTAACCCGGTTCCGATACATTATAAGCAATTTTAATATTTTTGGTTAGTTTTGGTTAGCCGCCAAAACTGGGTCGTTCAATCAACTATCGATTACTTTCGGTGCCGATACGTTATTACCAATTTTAGTGTTTAGGATAGTCGCCAAAATTGAATTGATCTGGGTTAGTTTTAACTTACTTAATATTATTTTTAAGCTATTCCGATACGTTTTAACCCGTTTTGGTACTTTTAGTTACTTTTGGTTTGTTTTGGTTAGTCTTTCAATCAAATTTTGGTTACTATCAATTTATTTTAGTTATTGAATTAATTCAAGTTAGTCGTCAAAATTCGCTTAATTTTGGTTAGTTTCAACCTAATTTAATATACGTTACGATACGTTTTAGCCCTTTTTGATGCTATTGGTTAGTTTTGGTTAGTCGTTCAATCGACTTTCGGATAATTTCAGTTAGTTTTAATATAGTTTAGTAATTTGAATCGGTTCGGATACGTTATGACCAATTTAAATGTTTTTAATTAATTTAGGTTAGTCGCCAAAATTAATTTGGGTTAGTTTCAACTTACTTTAATAATTTTAATCTGTTACGATATGTTTTAGCCCTTTTGGTGCTTTTGGTTACTTTTGGTTAGTCGTTCAATCGACTTTCGGTTAATTTCAGTTAGTTTCAATTTATTTAAATCATATGAACCGGTTCCGATACGTTATAACCAATTTTATAGTTTTTGATTACTTTCGGTTAGTCGCCAAAATTCGGCTAATTTGGGTTAGTTTTAACTTACTTTCGTTCAATCAACCTTCGGTTAATTTCAGTTAGTTTTATTTATTTTAGTCATTGGAACCGGTTCCGATACGTTATAACCAATTTTAATGTCTTTGGTTACTTGCCAATATTCGGTTAATTTGGGTTAGTTTTAATTTACTTTAACATTTTTAATCTGTTCCGATACGTTTTAGTCCGTTTTTGTGCTATTAGTTACTTTTGGTTTGTCATTCAATCAACTTTCGGTTACTTTCAGTTAGTTCCAATTTATTTTAGTCATTTGAATCGGTTCCTATACGTTATAAGCAAATTTAATATTTGTGCTTAGTGGCTTAAATTCCTTTCGTTTTGGTTAGTTTTAACTTACTTTAATTTTTGTAACCTATTACGATAGGTACGTTTTAGCCTGTTTTGGAGCTTATGGTTACTTTTGGCTAGCTTTGGTTAGTCGTTCAATTAACTTTCGGTTGGCTTCAGTTAGTTCTAATTTATTTTAGTCATTTGAACCGATTCCGATACCTTATGATCAAATTTAAGTTTAAATAAACAAACTAACTTGCTGCATAATTCTGCCGTTCTTTTCCCATTTTAACACATAAACATTAACTTATTTATATAACATACAAACAAAACAATATATACGCATAACGTCTATTTACCCAAACAACGAATCTTTTTCTATTTTATTTCCTATGAAAATTTATTGCACTCCGGCCCAGGTAAGCGCGTATGATTGGCATCGAGTTCCAACTGCGTGGTGTCCTCCCTTCACTGAGCTTCACGGAGAAAATTTGATTCCGTACCCCACTAAACAAGCCGAGTGTCGCGGCTATAGTTTTCTTTAGGCTATGGTTTCCAGTATTAATTTCTAGCAGCCATAATATGTTAACGGAAAGGAGTGAAATAAAGGTTGTTTAAAATATTGCGATCTCTCGAAAGCTTTCAATAAAACATTGGTCCCGTAAGATGTTCTGCTCTTGATCGTGTAAATAGTTTCTTCCATTACAAGGAAAAATCACAAAAGGATTTAATTGTTGTGGTATGCCACAAGGTATAATCCTTGGGGCCACGACTTGACAGGGTTTCCATTAGAAATAATCATAAAATTCCCTAACTTTCCAGGTCTTTGTGTAAAATTTCCATGATCACAAAATTATTATAGAACGGCAGATTAATCATTAAAATTTGTTTTGTGTATAAACATATAACAAAAAACTAGAAAACATAGCACCATAAGATAGTGATAATTTTTGCTAAGGGAAGGACAATTTAAACTCTGAAACAAATTAAAAATCTATAAATTCTCTATTCTCGCTGGTATACTTTTGTCCATTAATTGCGAAGAAAGATATAGCATAACCGCTATATCTGCCGGAAAAAAGAAAGTTAAGCTATTAACAATTGCGGAGAGATTGCGCTTTAATGTACATTCTGGTTTTAGTGTAGAACATAGGTATGGGTTAGTGTATGCTTCTGCCTAAACTTTGTCTGATGGAAAAATTGTGAAGAAATCCTTCGTGTCCATCCAGTATCAGAAGCAGTGGCCCCCAGCCGGCCTTGCACTTAGGCCACCAATTGTGCCCGTTGTGCCCCCAGCCCGCATTAGAGAATTTCCAGGATGTCAGTCTTCCTTAAGAAAGCCCGTATCTCCTTCATACTAACACGACGAGCGACGCACTGAATCTGGCTCGATCTGTGTCGCGTCCAAGATTCTGAGTTTTCCGTAAGTCGTAAGTAGATGGTATGGGGTCTCATCGTCCTCCATGCACCAAGTAAACTCCTCCTACTCTGCAAGTCTAGCCTACAGTGTCTCGTGTAGAATCCTACCAGGGCTCGGCACTCCTCCCTATAGGTAGGCACAACAACCCCCTGGCGAGACCCTTCGCGCCCAAGTAACACTAATGCTTTTATCGTGATCTCCAAAGTCGCTTTAAAATTATACAATAAAACTCCGAATAAATCCAAATGGTCTTCAAGATAGTCTTGGGACAACCATAAAGCAGCTTCTAGCCAAAAAGGGATCATCCTAAAAGGGTCTTCAAGACTACATTTTAAAACTATATCAAAACCATTTAGTTTTAATTTTATATTCTTAAAGAGTTCTTCGAGGTAACCTTAAATGTATATATCAAAGCTTAGTACCTAACTGACGTTTTGCATTTAAAATATACTTGCAGCAGACGAAATTACCATGAACCATTGTAACTAATCTTAAAAGGGTTTTATTTTGTTTACTAAAGTTGTATAAATAGTTAACGGTAAGTGGGTCATCTCATAATGGCAATGGCAGAGAATAAATGTAACGCGCGCATATAAAGCAGATCATGAATAATATATTAAATGCAAACTATTCTGGTAAAGAATTTACCAACGCATGCTACTTTTCTGATGAAATATAACAAAAAACTCGTGCGCCATCATTTTAATGTTTTTTTTTATTATTTAAAAAATATTTAAAAAATATCGTCAAATTTTATTTTGCATGTCAACATCTAAATGCATTTTTCTACGAGCGTGTGAAAAGTGACATTTTTCACACTCATTTCGGTGTGAAAAATGTCACTTTAACGCACTAGTGTGAAAAGTGATTTACTTTTCGCACTAGTGTGAAAAATAATTTACTTTTCGGATTAGTGTGAAAAGTAATTCTGAAAAATTTACATATTTCGAAAAGTCTTTTTTGAGTAATTAAAAAATGACAAAAACTGAATATAAATAATTTTATTAGAACTTATTATTAAATTATTATGATATATAAGATATCATGGCTTAAAAAAGTTTACCAAGCAATTTGTACAGTTAGTTAAATTAATATCCGACGGAAATTGTTGGTAGGACACTGAACTTCCGATCGAAGTATTCATAGTCAAAACATCTTCATTAGGCTGTGTACAGGTAACCTCTTTTTCTCCTAGTATCTTCAAGGCTGTTTTTCGTTTATTCTCCACGGAGTTTTCCACATATCCCTCGGCTACAGTGGCCGACTTCCAACCCCCATGATCTTTGAGAGTCAAAATGTCTGCTCCTGAGTCTGCTAAGAGCGAAGCAGATGATCGCCGAAAGCAATGTCCTGTATAGCTAGACGAGTCAGGCAATCCAAGGAAAGTAGCTATGTTTCTCGGCATAGCTCCAAAAGTATTGGAAAAAGAATCTATTTTTGGTAATGCCTACAGGACGCAGACGCTCATACTTTCGAACAATCTCTACTAAATTCATTTCTTCAATTGAACCACCACTAATAACAAATTCTCGACAGGTTTTCGTTTAGTATCAGGTATTTTAATTAAGTAAATGTCACCTTCGTCTGTGACGTCTTCAATAGTCATCCGACACAGCTCGTCTCTTACACCCTCCTGCGATTCCAATGATTAGTGTGACTTTCATGAGCAAAAAATCGTCATCGTTGGCCCTTGTTAAAAAAATTTTGACATTTTCTTTGGAAAAAACTTTAGATTTCTTCGCCTTATAACCTTCCGATTTTCTTTTGAAAAAAGATATTAAATTATTGTACCTGCTTAAATCAATGTTTTTCTCTTTTGATAGCATTGTCGTTAACATGGAATAATAACTCCAAATGGATGAAGACTTTTGTTGTGTGGACTTCTGCTGGAAATACGCTAGTAAGACAGTCTCGGTGAGAGTCTTTATTTTATTTCCACTACACCACTTTTCGAAACGTTTATACGCATTTTCATATTGGATCCTTGACCGGGCCGGTAGAAGCGAATTCATGGCTATTCTCGCAGATTCTTCTACGTCTGATGAAGCTAAATCACTATTTTCTATATCTGAAGAGTCCATTCTCTCCATTAGGTTCTTAGAAATAACTTCTTGAGGCAGAATTTTCCGAATTACATACGGTTTGTCAACTTTACTGACATAAAAAAAAACAATTTGAAATAAATAACATAGGATCACCATGAAGATCTAATTGTTATGATAATCAAAACGACAAATTCAGGTAAATATAGAGAAGTAATTTTAAAAAAGCCAATGTTCATTATGCTCGTAGAAAAAAATTTGTAAGACATACGTGTGAAAAGTACGTTTAAGGCACTCGTATAAATTGCGAAACTCGCTTCGCTCATTCCGCAAATTTTCATGCTCATGCCTTAAACGAGTACTTTTCACACTTATATCATAAATAGTTATTTTTTTATTAAATTGAATGTTTCGGCACACCGTGCTACAGTTATTTAAGAGGATGTAAGGCGCATGCATATATTCCAATAATAATATTTTTTCCTTGGCTATTGAAAATTACATAAAACATGGCGCGATCTGCATTTTCATTTTAAGTTTTGCATATTACTGTTACATTTTGTTGCATTAATAATGGCATTTATAACAAATGGGGACACCCGACCAGCGGCTTCTGGATTTAAAGTTGATGTTTATTGAGCATTTAGCCTTAAGATAAAATAGGATCTTTATTGGGTTTAATGAGTACATCAAGGGTACTCCATAAAACTACATTAAAACTATTTGTTCCAAAATTAATTGTTTTAAAACCAACTTGCTATTTAATTCTTTAAAAAGGCAAATTAGTTTTAAAATAGTCAGTGTCAAGATTATTATAAAACCAGTTAAAGATCAATAGGGCATTAAGAGCAAATAGTTTTTTATTTTGATTTAAAGAGTGCATTAAATCCTTTGCATAAGAATAAGTGGTCTTAAAGAACTTTTAGTTTATCTTAAGGTGGCTTTAAAACCAATATATTTTTATTGAACATTTTAAAGCACTTTTAAACCTTAAATAAATCAAAAGTGTCTCATAATTGTTACTTGGGCGGGCACATGTATCCTGATAGTAGAATGCCCAACACAGTAAAAGCCTTCTATAAATGATTTTTGTGGGCACCTCGGGGTTACAAGCTGAAATTTTCACAGAATGAAGGCTTTATTATATTAATTCAAAATCCGAAGGTAATAAAAAATCATAACGGGCAAAAGGGCAGTATTCCTAAAAATCGAGATTATTATATGAACGTGTAGGATATTAAATTATGAATGTTTTCATATAAAATTCATCTACATTTTTGTACGAATTATATTTTTTATCATTGCTTGAAATATGCAGATTACATTGGCCCTTACGGCAAAATAAATCAAAAAATTGAAATATCTCCCTTCGAACCTGGGCAAAATCTGATTGAAATATACTCATTTTTGTATTCACCTCGCATTCTCTCCGAAATGAAGGCTCAAATCCAAAAATTTTATTCTTGCAAAAAGCTTGCCTTAACTATTTAGAATAGGGGAAATTCGTCGAAGATGGCGCAGCAGCAAAGATGGCGCACCTCAAATTCTCATCTATTTTAAATTCTACGAGCACCGTTTCATATTTTCCGCCAATTATATACTGCCCATATGCAGTCGGTAACGTTAGATGGAGCCACCGCTACAGTTAGTGTGTCAGTTACGCTTTATGCGCTTTGGCTGATTCTGATGCAATTTTGACGTGCTGAAACTTAAGCCGTAAGTACCTCAAACTTCAAGTTTTTAAACTCCTCTTCTTGTATGTTAAGGTATTAGGGATCTATTTATATATAGCACCTTTTGATGTCTGCAAAAATTTCAAAACCTATTTTATTGAGGTTATTTGATCAAATGTTTATGTTGGCAAAGACGGCGCAGTGCGGCATCTTATCCGCAAATGCGGCAACTTAGCGGCAAACCTGATCTTTTATCCCTTTCATTATGTTGTTGATGATGAGGCTGAGCAATCGAACATCTGTAACATTTGTGGGGAATTTGAAAGAGTGGAGAAGTATGGTATAGATGTGTTTCGTGTGGCGATTGGTCACATCAACAATGTAGTGGCCAGCTGAGCCCAAAAAGTTATATGTGTGATTTTTGCAGGCAATAGGCAGTTGTCGTTATCAACCCAGCAGTATTTTTAGTTTATAATGATAAAATTAGAGTTTATGTCCATTTCCGATAATACATTTGTTTTGAGTTTTTAAAGAGATGTCGATTGCACCCCCTAAGATACCTACCTAAAACACGTAATTCTTGAAGTAATATGATGCGGATTTCTAACTCGATACCGTCATTGGAGAGAGCGGAAAAAGTGGTAATGCAAAAGTGCAATTCAATTTGAAATCCGTTTTTAAATAAGCCCGGGAAAAAGATAAAACGATTTATCAAAATTTCGGTTTTTTCCGGATATCTCCGGAAATACTCGGAATTTTAAAACTTTCTAAATGGCATATTGTTAGGCACCTAAATGCGCAATTTTGCCTTAATTTGACCGGCACTATATCTCTTACGGTTTTCGAGTTCCCTATACATAGACACGAATTCGAGCCACCCTGTACAAGCTTTGCTTTTTCATACAATCTAATAAAAATTTAATTAAACTAAGTTTTATTATGTATCGATTTAATCTAATAATAAGTTACCTTTTTACATCCAAAACCGTGGAATTTATTTATCCACTCTGTTTTTAGTTAAAAAAAACAGTTAACGAACTTTTTATCTGAACGAGCACTCTCATAAAACGAATTTCAAGTTCGCAACTATAGTGGGGGATTTACCAATATTTTTGATAAGAAAACAAATTGCGAACCAATTGACAAGAAATTGCTATCCTCTATAGTCACGAAGGAGCTGATACTAGGATTTTGTTGCATTATACTCTCTGCTAAACATTGTATGTATTATTTGACATGCATAGTGGACTCCAATGACACTGATGTACTTGTACTTCTGGTACATATTAAAAATATATATTTCTAGAGACTTTGGGGTAAAATGTGGAAGAGGAAATTCGATGCGATATGTGGCCGTTCATGACATCAACCTAGAAGAAAACTTGCAAAAAAATTACCTGCATTTCATGCTCTAACGGGTTGTCATACAACCAGCCAGTTTTCAGGATTAGGAAAAATAAAATGTTGGAAAATGTATCTAAATTATTCCGACTATTTAGACGGTATTGGGTCCAGATGGCATGTTTAATAACATAGAGAAATTTATCATAAAATTATTTTCAACAAATCCAAACATTTCGTCTATTAATATTTTCAGCACACTATTGGCCTCTTCATCGCTAATTCAAAAAACTAGCCCCTACAAAAAATAGTTTGAAATATCGCAGTATGAGAGCACATTATCAAACTAAGGTGTACCTCAGTTCTTTAGAAGCAAATCCCTTATTACCAGAGGTAAATTATCCCCAATTTTAACAAGCGACGTGGCCGCCCGCGTCTGCCGCACGCGCGAGGCCCTTCGGGCCTCGTTTGTGTGACCTTCGGTCACACATTATTGCCACGCTCCTATCTGTACCGTGGCCTATAATTAGAAAGCCCTTATAATTAGAGTTACCAATCGCTAGTCTAATTTTACCGTGATAAATTTCTAATTGGTTGCCATGGTAACCAGTCGCTCAACATCAATCTTAATTTTTTTTAATCGTTACCTAAATACCAAATATCAAATCTCTAAATCGTAGGATTGACGAATTATGACGATTTTTTGCTTTTTTTTGGTTACCATAGCAACCCATTTTTTAGTATCAAATTAAGCTTCATAATCAATCCTAAGTACCATACTATATCTTTTATTAGTGATATAAATATTATTAATTGGTTGCTATGGTAACCATGTTGTCAACAAAAAATGCTAACATACTTTCACGTCTACTTATAAATTGGCATCGAAAAAAAGAAAAGTTGGCCCTTGTTTACACGGACAAAAATGCCAAAAAACGGTAACTTGTCCTGTTTTCACACCCTGTATATTAACAGATCGTAACCAAAATCAATAAGCCTCGAGGGCTTGTGGACCTCTACCTCTATGCCAAATATCAAGTCGCTATCTTCAAAATTACGAACTGTAAATGCCTAAAAACGGTAACTTTTCATATTTTCAGACCCTGTATATTAACCGATCGTAGCCAAAATCAATAGGCTTCGAGGGCTTGTGGACCACTACATCTATGCCGAATGTCAAGTCGATATCTTTAAAATTGCGACCTGTAAATGCCAAAAAACGGTAAGTTTTCCTGTTTTCACACCCTGTATATTAACCGATCGTAACCAAAATCAATACGCTCCGAGGGTTTGTGGACCTCCAACTCTATGCCAAATTTCAAGTCGCTATCTTCAAAATTGCGACCTGTAAATGCCAAAAGACGGTAACTTGTCCTGTTTTCACACCCTGTATAAATATTAGTGCAAAAGAGCAAAGGAACAAAAATACGTGTCTTACCGAATTCTTTTATTTGGCATAAAAAAAAGAATATTATCCTTGTTTACACGGACAAAAATGGCAAAAAACGGTGACTTGTCCTGTTTTCACACCCTGTATATTAACCGATCGTAACCAAAATCAATAGGTTCCAAGATATGAGAGTACTCAGGAAGCGCGAGATCGGACGGTCGCGGCTAGAAGAAAATGACTTTTTTACATTTAATTATATTTTTCCATTACCATTTCAAAAAAAAATGTATTCAGGCACCTATGTATTCTGAATACTTAAGGCAAACTTTTTGCAAGAATAAAAATTTTTGATTTGAGCCTTCATTACGGAGAGAATACGAGGTGAATACAAAAATGAGTATATTTCAATCAGATTTTGCACAGGTTCGAAGGGAGATATTTCAATTTTTTGATTTATTTTGCCGTAAGGGCCAATGTAATTTGCATATTTCAAGCAATGATAAAAAATATAATTCGTACAAAAATATAGATGAATTTTATATGAAAACATTCATAATGTAATATCCTACACATTCATATAATAATCTCGATTTTTAGGTATACCTACGGATATACCTTCGGATTTTGAATTAATATATTAAAACCTTCATTTTGTGAAAATTTCAGCTTGTAACCCCGAGGTGCCCACACGAGTCAAAATAATTTATAAGTAGCACTCTACTATGAGCCTCGTCTGTCTCATCCCCGGAGACGTCAGCCATACCTCTTCGGCCCGACCATCCGTCCAGGCCTCCAAAGCTCTTTCGCGAACACTCTGAGCGATCTCCACACAGGGATCAGGCCCTAAGTATCTGCGTGCGGAGCCTTAGGAGTCAGCGGCCTCGTTTCACATTTTTCTTAGTGTGACTGTAATATAAATTGTATATAAATGTTATATGAAAAGCCTGCACATTTATATTATAGTCGCGCTATAAAAAGTCGAGATCTCGTACACCCGATACAAATAAGCTTCCTGATACATCCGAGTGTCCTGGTACCCAGACCAACGTAACCGTTTATGCTTTGCAAGTTTAATCAGCCAGCTTCTACACTCTCTTACTAACAAGGAGCGCGTGCAGATTTCAGCACCATGAGTGCAGCCTTGTCGGAGCAGAAGAAAATCCTCCCTCTACCGACATTGAGCCGTAACGACTCTCAGACTCCTATTATGATCGCAAAAAATTTCCGCTTAGAAAACCGTAGTATGCTCGCCCAGTGGGGTGGATTCATGCCCCAGCGCCTCACAGCACGCACTGGTTTCGGACAGTGTTCCCATTCTGGACCCGTCTGTGAACCAGACCAGTCCATCCCAGGATCCGGTTCTTCCCTCCATCCAATCCTCCTTCGTAGGGAAGGGGAAGTTTAGCTCCTCGTGGAAGCCTATCTCAGAGACCATTGCGTCACCTGGCATACCCAGGATGGTTAGGTCCCCAGACAAGCCCCGCCATAGACTACAATGACCATGGCGGGAGCCATTGTCTCTCCACATCAGCCAATCTCATGGCCGCTCTAGCCGCCTCGTGCCTCACCCAGTCCACCGACGGAGGCTACTCTAGCAGCGCCTCCAAGGCTCTTGTGGGTGCCGTCCTCTTGGGCCCGATGATGCAGGCATGCAAGTCGCTGTAATTTGTTCAGCACTAGTCTGGACTCCGTTTTCATGGATCCTGGCCACCAAACAACCGCTCCGTGCATGAGCATCGAAGCAATCATCGTCCTATAGATCCACAACACCCTTCTCAGCCCAGGTCCCCCCCAGTGTCCTACGGCAAGCCCACAGAGCACTGAGCGCCATCGCGGTCTTGATCCGAATGTGTTCGGAAAGGACAGTCTGGAGTTCAACCAGACACCCAGTTACTTGACGCATTTCTTAGGCACAAGAGGGATTCCTTCCAACGTGGTGTTAGGAGAGGCCTCCAGCTCCCTTTTCCTGGTTCAGATGACCATCTCTACCTCGTTGCGATTCGCCCTAAGTTCATTATTCCTACACCACTGCGAGAACCTTGTCAATGCTTCCTCCACAAGCATCTGCAATATCCCCACCTCAGTACCTTGCGCCATAAGCACAACGTCGTCGGTCATCTGCATAGGCTTGTACATAGACCGCATGCTCTACTCTCAGGAGGCGTAGGATCTCATCCACCACTAGGCACCACAAGAAGGGGGACAAGCCCCCTCTCCCCTGAAGCATCCCCGAGATGGCTCAACCCTAACCACCTCATCTCATGCCCATACAAAGTTTAGGCTAGGCATTAAAAACACCTACCTAAAGATCCATTTAAAATCAGTTCTGGCGTATAGCTAAAGTGGTAACAATATATTTTATATGCATACATTTTTTCAAATTTCGATAACTACAGTTACAAAAATAATTGTATCCAACTCTGACTTTTTGTTGGGATGTGTAGGTATGTTTTGAATTGTTTTGGGTTGTTCACTCGCATCGAACATTCCCTTGACATGGTAGCCTAGTAAAATATGCCACGAATACAAGAAACCAGAACGTCCTAAATTTGATGTTTGTAAACACAAATGATCCAGTTACGGAAATATCAAGCGGAAATTATCGATGTATATAGCACATTATTATTGCTGATACGGAGAGAATATTTATTTAAATATATTTCATTTTTATCTGGCACCTTTCACCTCTTAGGGATTGTGTACGGTTATATAAACGTTATGGTCAAAGCCCGAATGTCGTTATTCCTAGGATTGTCTGGCCAAAGTCTGAAAGTGTAAAGGACCAAGCACACTTATTTTAACATGGAAAATGTCTCTCAGTTAATTTCCGTAAATTTTTTATATATTTTAGTTCTTATCATTGTGATGAAAATTCTCCATGGGCCCGACGAAATCGTATGACTGGTTTTCAAGATACAGGGTTCCAAAAAATTCCAATTTAACATAGAATTATCGACTAATAATATGTATTTATATTTTATTATACACAGAATTTGTTGGCAATTCCTTATAAGATGCAGTTATTTTAGGGACATGCAAAGTAAATAAACTAGTAACATTATTATTTATATGGTGTCTTAAATATTTGAAAGTTCAAATTAACAGTTCTTAAAATTCAACTTTTTGGTAAGCCAAGCCTTACGATAAACAGCGTTCTAATAATAGATCTTTAACTATTTAGTAATGCATTATGATATATATAAGTGAAACTACAGAGGAATACCATTATTGTACTTGGGAAATATTCCAAAAATAATAAAGATGGCATCTTTGCTTACAGGCATGCCTATATATAACATTTTATAAAACATTTTAGGCACGTAAAAGGGAGCGAATTGAAACTAAAGGTAAAGAATAAATAGGAACGAAAGCTCGTAAAATGTTTTAGACATTTTTTTTGGGTTAGGCCTACAAAATCGAACCAGCTGTGAAAATAACCAGGTCGATTTTCTTCGATTGGCAACATTGAAAACTTAGTCAACTGTTTGAAACATGATATTCTGTTAGTGGAAAAACTTTGATGGGTTAACATGGAAAATGTAAGTAAAAACACTTGAAATTTGTTATACTGGTAGTCCAATTGGTCCTATTTGCTAATATGATTTTAGTTTTAAAAAATAATTGTTATTTTGAGACATCGTTTTTTTTTATATAAAAAAGTAAAAAGTGCATATGTTTAGGTAAACAGGGGACATATAAAAGCCAAAGTCGCAGACAATATAAGAAACACAGCAAGGAAAAAATAGCTCAAGTTGTGAAAGCTGTAAGACTTCATAATTTGTTATACAGAGCGGCGTCCAGGAGGTATAATATTCCAGGCACAGTTATCTTTAGGCATTCTAAAGGTCATGTAAATAATCAAGGTGGCTAGACTCTTACCAGAGAGGAAGAGGAAGGCGCACTGACTAAAAAACTAAACACTTGTTCGGAATGGGGTTACGCAATAGGCACATATGACTTGAGGCTGATTATTAAAAACGATTTAGATAAACTAGAAGGAGCGGAACGGTGCGGCGCGCGGCAGAGCTTCGAAACAACTTGCGTGGTCCAGACTTCATTTACAGCTTTTCGAAGAGAAACAAGGCTCGGATTTAGAGTTCTGTGAAAATATAAAAAGGGCCAGGGCAATTGTTTCCTTTAACATCATTGATCAATATTTTAACAACCTGGAAGACTCTCTGTGAGATGTTCCAGCAAGCAATATTGTTAATTATGATGAGACAAATTTAGCTGGTGATGTTGGTAAGTTTTAAAATCGAAAAATAAAAAAGTCTTATTTCACAGGAAATATTTTTTTAGGAAAAAGAAAAGTCATTACACGTAGGAGATGTAAACACCCGGAAAGAGTGATCAATACAACACAAAGTTCTAAGTATAATGTTTGCTGCCTCTGACGATGGCAAATTACTGCCACTTTATGTGGTTTATAAAGCGCAACACTTTCATTCTTCCCGGGGAGTAGCAGGTCCTCGAGGAACCCGATATAATCGAACTACTTCAGGATGGTTCGATATGAACACTTTCGAAGACCGGCTGCACATGGTTGCCGTTCCATATTTAAACAAACTCGAGGGGCGTAAATGTTTAATTGGTGATAATTTAGCATCTCACCTTTCTATAGGCCTTGTGAAATATTTAAAAGAACATAACAGAAATGATAGTTATCCCAGCGAATTCAACTCAACCACTAGATTTAGCATTCTTTAGGCCTCTCAAGATTCCTTGGAGGCAGATTTTGCTGTACTGCAAGAAAACTGATGGGTGGAAGACAGCAAACTGGTGAGAGCAGTTTGATTACGGGGAGTGATGCCCCTGCCATTCCGAGTTGCCACGGGATGTGGCCCATCAAATCTCATCGTCCTCCCCCAGGCTGGAGAACACCGAAGTACAAAATCTGGAGCTGATCAGTGAATAGCAGGCAGGAACGTCAAACTGGTAAGAGCAGTTTGATTACGGGGAGTGACGCCCCCGTTATTTCAAGTTGCCATGGGATGGCCATATCCGGGATGTAGCCCATCAAATCCCATCGTCCTCCCCCAGGGTGGAGAACGCCGCAGTGCAAAGTCTAGATCTAATCAATAACAGTTTGTGACAAGAGGGGCTGCATTGTATTAGCAGGCAGGAAGCTCAAACTGGTGAGAGCAGTTTGATTACGGGGAGTGACGCCCCCGCCATTCCGAGTTTGTCACTGGATGTGGCCCATCAAATCCCATTGTCCTCCTCCAGGCTGAAGAACACCAAACTACAAAGTTTGGAGCTGATCACTGGGGAGTGACCCAACAAACCCCATTCTTACCCCTCTCAGACTAGGGACCACCAAAGGAATGAATCTGAGGCCGATGCTTCCAGTGGAAGCGGCCCTAGGTGGTAGATGCATACGCCTACTCGCATTGTCCGGTGAAAGACCACCCCACCAGAACCGGGAAGTGCTAAGTAGTTTTCGCAAATCACGTTCCGCTTCCGCGTTGGTGATTCCGGGTTCCACAGAATTTATGGACATGATGGTGCTTCCAGGATCAAAATATTCCGGAAGTAAACTCCCCGACCATTCGGATCTCCGGGCGCTGGATGGCCCTGGGAGCATTTCATTCCGCATTTCACACACAGCAAAGATACCGAACCAATTTTGAATAGATTTCTGCAATATAAGAGGCCTAAACACAATAATAAATTCGGTACACCAACATCTACAAGCAAATAGACCACACATATTAGCCCTTACAGAAACACAAGTATGTTCTACAACAACAACAGTAAACTACCCCTATCCTGGTTACGGCTTACACACCCGATTTAGATATAAGTTTGGAATATGCCTTTTTGTCCGAAGTGTCCTTTCATGTCACCGCGAGGAAACACTCGAACCCAACAACCTTGACGACGTGTGGCTCAAGTTCTTCTCCAATGGTGTAACCAAGTTTATATGTTGTCTCTATCGCCTTCCGAGCGATAGAGCCTACCAAAGCTTTTTTACAACACTAGCTACCACTTTTGACTCAATACAGGTCGATCACCCCAATTCAGAAATAATCGTTCTGGGCGACTTCAATGCCCACAGCACCAATTGGCAGATAGTACGCCATTAGGCACTTCCGACCTCAAACTTATTATAACGGTTTGTGAATTGCCTCTTCTACAGAAGCATCCACCATTGCCTCGCAAAATCTGACATTCTAATTCTGAAAAATGAGAAAAGGGAGTTCTACCTAGATTTTCCTTGGCTCGACGTCTGCTTTGGCACTAACGACCCGTCAGTCGCAAGTAATCTCCCTGGTTCGACAGAAAATGCGAAAGAGCTGTAGGCAAGAACAGCAAGCCTATAAGTACTAGCAGCAAAATCAGACCTCTGAAAATCGCAATTATTTTGTCGAAGCGACCAGTGGCTTCAGGACTTTCTGGTCGGTAGCAAAGGCAGTAAGTAAGAACTTTACAAAAACGTCTCTCCCACCTTTGACAGACGAACGTGGCATCACGGCGACTACAGCCAAGGAAAAAGCAGACATGTTCGCCAAAATGTTTTCTTCGCACTCTACCTTAGACGTCCCCCAAGGCAAGGCTGTCCCCACCATATCGAACATCAACACTACCATGGTAGAAGTCAAGTTTCTTCACCAGGATATTCGTAAAATCCTTAAAGAACTAGATACGCAAAATGCATCAGGACCGGACGGAATACCTGCCATCGTGTTAAAGAAATGCGCCTGCGAACTAACACCCGTTTTTTCCAGCTTTTTTTCTCTGTCTTTCGGAAAAAGGATTTACCCATCTTCTTGGAAAGTCGCTCGAGTGCAACCTGTTCCA
>MU181965.1:89217-114934 GCA_016904865.1 Pissodes strobi
TCCCCGTAATCAAACTCCTCTCACCAGTTTGACGTTCCTGCCAGCCAGTTGAGAACTAGTGAGAGTCTCGAGCGATTGCGTTGGATATTTCAAAGGCATACGACAGATTTTGGCATAACGGACTGCTCAACAAATTACCGTCCTTCGGATTGCCAGCCTCTCTCTGCAGCTGGGTTGCCAGTTTTCTTAAAAACCGATCTCTGCACGTTGCAGTTGATGAACACATCTCAGACACATTCACCATTAACGCGAGGGTACCTCAGGGTGCAATACTTTCACCAACTCTGTTCCTCATCTATATTAATCGTGTTACGGTTTTGCAGATGACATAACCCTTGTTTTCCAATTTAGATCAGGAAAGCATTTACCAGTGCAGACAGGAGCAGATTACAGCAATTAATAAAGACCTGGAGAAAGTTCAAACTTGGGGCGACAGAAATTTGGTCCAGTTCAATGCAGCAAAGACCCAAGCTGCCACGTTTACCAAGAGGGCCAATACGGCGGGGCCTGACATCATTATGGCAGGATCGACCATTCCTTCATCCTGGTCAATCGGACTGCTGGGTGTCTCGGTCAACAGCAATATGTCCTGGCATGACGACGTTGCTAATATCGCAAAATCAGCCTCCCAGAAGCTTGGTGCACTTTTTCCCAACAAAAAACTGTATATACACCGCAGCAATTGCTTTTGCTTTACAAAGCGTAAATAAGACCGTGCTTAGAGAATATTGCTCACACATCTGGGGTGAAGCACCAAAGCACATCCTAAAGCTGCTGGATTTCATTCAGAAGAGAGCTGTCCGTCTTGTCGGCGACCCGGAGTTGACCCGGAATCTGGACAGTCTGGAGCACCGCAGACATGTGGCCGAGATGTGCCTGTTTTACAGATACTTTCACGGCAGATGTTCCCAGGATTTGGCATGCCTCATCCCGCCCCTGGCAACTCCTGTCAGACAGTCACGACAGACGGCAAGAGCGAACCAGTTCGTCGTACAACTGGAAACACCTAGAACATCACTTTACAAGAACTCGTTTGTCTGGCGCACTGCATCACTGTGGAACTCACTCCCAGGACATCTGTTTGCCCCCTAATTACAACCAAGAACCGTGTCAATCAACATCTTCTCACACACCGCTCGTCGAGCGCCATATGATCTCCCTTTAGTACTTTAGGGTGTGTGCCACTACCATAAAAAATAATTTGGGTAAATTTTTTGTAGACCATTGGTGGGTGCTACCAGTATTAACTTAAAAAAGGAAATGTAAACGTAATAAAAACTTCTAAACATCCTGCTTTCTTAAAGTGACATCTCTCCTGAAACCTGATTCCTAACCCAAACTTTTCTAATTTTTTTGGGTTTATCTATTTTTACAATTATGTAGTAGAGCAAAAAATAAAATCTATTTTACTAAACTGTTAAAATTAGGCTACCTTGGCACAAAGTACATCCTATTTTTAAAGAACATTTTTTATTTTATAAACAAAATATTTCAAGCAAAATTTTCATGAAAATATAGGTTATACGATAAATTTTATATGGATATGGAATATGGATAATTAAACATGTTTAAAAATCTAAGACAAATATTTAAGAATATACAAAAATTAAAATTGTACTACATGGCTGAAATATTGCGGCAAGCTGCTATAAAATTGGGAAAAAAAACTTTTTCTAATTTCTCTTAAAAAGCAGATTTTCCGATCTTTTTTGCGGAGAAAAGCAGGACGGATGCCGCGTATAATGTACAATTATTAAAGAAAGAAGAAATACAAGGTCATCTAAATTAGAGAAACGTTGATGTCGTCTTAAGGGAACATTCATGACACGTTTATAGTGTTATCATATTGTTGTTAGTTTCGTAGATATGGGGAGTATGCAAAATTAATTCTTTAAATAACCCAAAATCTCTAGACTTTAGAAACCAACGTGTTTTGAATGTTTTCCTTGTCTATAAGATGACGCTATCAAATTTGTTATGTGAACTCAAAAGTCAGAGTTATCACTATCAACTTCATTTTTGTCAATACGGGCTTGGATTTTTTTGACCCAAAACCATGATGCACCACAGTTGACTAAAATTGACAAAAATATTTACAAGAGGCGAAATAGGATATTCCATTTTAACATTGAAAATCTTTCTGTTTTCCTATTATGGGGTATCAAATCACGAAATAGTGCATGCTACATTTGCCACACATGACGTCAGACGCGTGAGGGATCGTGTTAGTTTGTTTATGTGGACAGAATCGGTTCAAATGACAAAAATAAATTAAAGGTAACTGAAATTAACCGAAAGTTGATTGAACGCCTAATCCAAACTAACTAAGCAACAAAAAGGGTTAAAATGTATCAGCACAGATTAAAAAAAAAAGTAAGTAAAACTAACTCAAAGTAGCCGAACTTTGGCGACTAACCAAAAACATTAAAATTGGACATAACGTACCGGATCCAGTTTAAATTACTAAAATAAATTGGAACAAACTGAAACTAACCGAAAGTTGATTGAACGGCTAACCATTATCACCAAAAAGGGTTAAAGCGTATCGAAACAAATTAAAAATATATTAAAGTAAGTTAAAACTAACCAAAACGAACCGGATTTTTACAAAAGTAATCAAAAACATTAAATTTTGATTATAACGTATCGGAGCCGGTCCAAATGACTAAATTAAATTAAAACTTATTAAAATTATCCGAAAGTTGATTGAACGATTACCCAAAACTAACCAAAAAGAGGTAATAATAATAATAATAATAATAATAATAATAATAATAATAATAAAAATAATAATAATAATAATAATAATAATAATAATGCTTTATTGTCAAAAAATTTCATAATTAGTAGACAAAGCTAGAGATAAAGTACAAAATATACAGCTAGAGTACAAAACAACAGACAAAGCGTATCGGAACAGTTTAACAAATTAAAGTAAGTTAAAACGAACCCAAATTAACCGAATTTTGGTAACTAACTAAAATTATCGAACCCCAATTAACCGAATTTTGGCGACCAACCAAAATTAACCAAAAACATTAAAATTGGTTATAACGTATCGGAACCAATTCAAAGGACTGGTTCAGATGACTAAAATTAGTTGATACTAAGTGAAACTAACCGAAAATTGATTTGACGACTAACCAAAACTAACCATATCTATTAAAATTGTTTATAACGTTTCGAAACCGATTCAAATGACTAAAATAGGTTGAAACTAAACCGAAAGTTAATTGGACGACTAACCAAACTTATTAAAATTGATTATAACGTATTGGAATCGATTCATATCGCTAAATTAACTTGAGACTAAGTGAAATTACCCAAAAATTGATTGGACTAACGAAACCTAACCAAACCCATTGAAATTTATTATAACGTATCTATTAGATCCGGTCCAAAAGACTAAAATAAGTTGAAACTAAGTGAAACTAACCGAAAGTTTATGGGACGACTAACCAAAACTAACCAAATCAATAAGAATTGGTTATAACGACTCGAAACCGGCTCAAATTAGTAAAATAAGTTGAGACGAACTTAAACTAACCGAAAGTTGATTACACGACTAACCAAATCTATTAAAATTGATTATAAACGTATCAGAGCCGACTCAAATGACTAAATTAGGTTGAGAATAAGGTAATCTAAACGAAAGTTGATTCCACGACTAACCAGAACTAATCAAATCTATTGAAATTGATTATAACGTATCGTAACCAGTTCAAATGACTTAAAGAAGTTGATATTAGGTGAAACCAACCGAAATTTGATTAGACGTCTAACCAAATATTTGGGAATTGATTATAATGTATCGGAACCGACTTAAATGATGAATTTGAGACTTGGTGAAACTAATCTAAACTTGATTGAACGACTGATGAAAACTAACCAAAACCATTAAAATTGATTATAACGTAGTGGAACCGGTCCGAATGACTAAAATAAGTTGAGACTAAGTGAAACTAACCGAAAGTTGATTGGACGACTAACCACACCTAACCAAATCTGTTAAAATTGATTATAACGTATCGGAACCGGCTCAAATAATTAAAATAAGTTGAGACTAAGTAAAACTAACCGAATGTTGATTACACGATTAACCGGAATTAACCAAATCTATTAAAAGTTTATTCGACAACTAATCAGAACTAACCAAATCTAGTAAAAATGGTTAAAATAAGTTTATACTAAGTGAAACTAACCGCGTTAGATTGGGGATTGAGACGAATCTAATTTTTTTTTTGGTTTTTTACAACCATTATAAACTGCATCAACGAACGAAACTTGAGGTAATATGTATTTATGTGGTATATTTTGGTAAACTAAACTTACATAATCTGCAAAAAGGATTTTTTTACTTTAAATTGTGTTAGGGGTCGGTGAGCAGGCACGGCTGGGACCCTACTCACTGGCCCGGGAAAGTTACCTTAAGAGGCCTCCCACCCTACGTAAAAGCTGAGTGATGTCAATGGTATTTTCTATTAGATATTTTTAGTTACCATAATAATTTGAATGATGCATTTGTAATTTAAATGATAAACATCCAAGTGAACATCTATTTTATTTTTTGAGTTACACTTTTTACATTAAAAAAACATACCACATATGTATTAAAATAAATACAGCACTAAGTAAATGAAAGTAAAACTAAACTAATTAAATTAAAAAACATGTTTATAGATATTGACCTACCTATAACATAACTTCATCTAAAGTCTAATTATGTTTTATAAAGTCTAATATGTATATGTAGAATCTAATATAAAAATGACCTTTTTAGTAAGCTACTAGTAGCAGCGAGAACATCAATAACCTTTTGATTATCCACACGATTTAACAATGATTTTTATTATGAATGAAGAAATACAAAACTAATAAAGTTTTGCACCTGGCAGGGATTGAACTTTCTACTTTGAAAATGCGAGTCCCTTATCCTACCATTACCATATTCATAACATTCTGCAGCATAAAATAATACACATGCCGAAATTATGTTTTGAAAGGAACCAGCCAATTATTTGTACCACAAAATAGCTGATAGGCTCAACCTTCCCCATTTAGCCTCCTACCCTAAAATAAATCTGTAAAATATCACGCTTTATAACAACTTCGAATTTGACTATATATAGAAAAAATATTAGAATTTTTCCTCCAAGCATAAAATTACATTGAATTTAAATTAATAGTATAATAAATTTGACAACAACGTCGCAGGCTGTAGCTTCAAAGACTCAATGACGTTTCGCCCGTGCCCCGTGCGCATATAATAATATTTTATTCTTAAAGATCATAACGAGTTCTACCGCTTGACAAGTCCTGGGCTTGCGCGGGCATCTTAAACACATTTCTGACAAATAGATGTCTCTATGGTCGAGAGAGTTGCTTTCAGTGGGCCTCATGGCTCAGTGGTTGGACGCTGTGTTTCTGATGTGGCAACCGGGGTTCGATTCCAGTGGCTGCTTTTTTTTAGGATTTGTTTGTAAAACCTTTTTTTTTTAATTTTTTAATAATCGTTTTATGTTATGTTATTACTTCGTTTAGAATAGAAAGATTCGGTAATTAAAGGCTTAAAACTAGCCTGTTTGGACTTTATTGATAAGCTTTTAAATCAAATGCCAACGTTTTGATGCATTCCGCATCATTCTCAAGGCTAAAAAAGGAACAAAGAACGTTATACGCATTTCAACACCGTTCAATAGACAGTTTCAAGAAAACAGTGCATGAAATCCTGCACTGTTTTCTTGAAACTGTCTAAACGTTCTTGAAACTGTCTAAATGTTGTTGTTGTCAGTTGTTGTTGGCATTTGATTTAAAAGCTTATCAATAAAGTCCAAACAAGCTGAAAACTGACTTTTAATTAACATATTTCTGGACGAAAACCACATTACATAATATTCGGTAATTAGGACCGTTTCTTTTGGATCCACTATCCATATATTAACCTAAACTTACAGACAGATTGGCACAGATACACAGTATGACAGTAATGACAAACTCGTTTAGCGGAACTGCTGCGATGCCAGTTGCAATTGTTTTGTTCTTTGCTACATTTCTAACCTACCTATATTATATACTTTTTTATTTAAAATTGGATTTATGTGTGATAGATTAAGATTGAGTTATATTTCCCCCAAGTGGTGGAGTAATAATTATAGACCGAGAGCCAAGAATCAACAGGCCTCAACAAGCTTTATTAACACGCGGTATATACTTTTTAGGCCTGTGGCCCATCTGTAGTTTGTAGCTTGGTACCTCACAGTAAGAGCCCCTCGGGAAATTTCCCGTTCTCCCAGCCCTCCCATCCGCCGCTGTCGGTGACTTTTAGTTTCTCACGACTGACTATAGTTGTGTTGCATATCGTTAGATTGGGGAATGGGAGACGAATCGAATGCACATCTTATTATGCTCTTTACAACCTCACTTAAAATTATAAATTGTAAAAAACAACGACACTTGAAGTAATATGCATTTATGTGGTATATTTGGTAAACTAAACTTACGTAATCTAATCTGATCTAACGCAAGTTTATATCAACTATTACTTTCAACACAATTATGAGTTTTCTCATATCTCAATTTTAATCAACGTTGTATTCTACTTCGTCATTTTCAATGTCTGCCCCGGTTGCATCTTTGTAAAGGGCTGTGAATTTTTAGTAAGATTTTAGATTTGTTATTGTAGTGTAGTCCAATTTGGTTATGGGAAACGAAAGATCCAGGTCCGTGCGTCCGTATTAAAAAGTAAATTGACAACATAAACTTAAAACTAAAACTTCATGTAACAAATCTAAACTTGCTCAATTAAAGAATCATTTAGATTTTTGTGCTCTTTAACTTTGCTAGTTAAATTAGAAAGTCAATATAATTGATGAATGACCCCAGTAAATTTAGAATTGAGATAATAATATATGTTGTAATCTTTCCACTAGCTCCTTGTATAAACCAGAATTGAATAATTACCATTTACGTAACATAAATCAAAATAGATCAACATAAATAATAACACTATTATCAGAAATAAGGCCAAATCTTCGATAATACCTATCTCTATCTAAGTATACGAAGTCACAGTGTTCTGGTTCAAACATTTTTCAAAGATTAAGGATTTTTTGTTTAGGGAAGTTATAATAATGACGCAATAAGTGGTATATGTGGTAGTTTTATTATTTTAAACTGCAAATAAATATTTCATAACTATTACTTCGGTTCTAACCCAAGGATACGACATGACTTAGTCAGGATTAGAGATGCAACTTGCTTGCAAAATTGTAGAAAGGTGGACCTTGGTCTGTTGGCCAAAGGTAGAGCAAGAAACACCTACAAATCTAATTGGGAAAAATTCCGACTAATTTGTGCAAATCAAAACCGACTGCATCCCTTCCACGACTTCGCCTAGTGATAACGGAGAAGGCTAGGTTGGGCATCTGCAAATTGCTAAACTCCAGCTGCTGCCTTTTTGGACTCAAATCACACACCTCGAACAACATATAGGGAGACCTCTAATCGAGATACAGTCGGACCATATAAATACAAACAAATATTAAATCTCCCTTCGGAATGACAACCTGAACCTTTAAATGATGGGGATCACCTGATCTGGTAGGCCGTCGGCTCTAAGACACTGGATCAGTAATATACGAACTGAGATCATATAAAAGTCCAAGTTTTGTAATGATTTTAATTTTGCAAGATCTTCAATATTTAAAATCAACTCTAAAATCGCATTAGCGAGAATGGCACGACCTTTTTTGACAGGAACAAACTTTATTATCATCGTAACTCTCAGTCTGTAACATTTGATTTAATGCAACACTATTGTGAAACCGGAGTTTGCGCATAGCGATTTAAGTGTCGCTTATGCTGCAACGCGCAAACTCCGGATGACTTGGTTTTGTTTTTTTATGGCAGTGGTACACACTCTAAAGGGAGATCCTATGGCGCTCGACGAGCGGTGTGTGTGCGAAGATGTTTATTAACACGGTTCTTAAATAGTTGTAGGTTGTAATTAAGGGGAAACAGATATCCTGGGAGTGAGTTCCACAGTGATGCAGTGCGCCAGACAAAGGAGTACTTGTAAAGCGATATTCTAGGTGTTTCCAGTTGTACGACGAACTGGTCTTGCGTCTGCCGTGACTCTCTGACAGGCGTCGCCAGGGGCGGGCCTAATCCTGGGAACATCTGTCGTGAAAGTATCAGGGATATCTCGGCCACATGTCTGCGGTGTTCCAGACTATCTAGGTTCAGGGGCAACTCCGGGTCGCCGATGAGACGCACAGCTCTCTTCTAAATGGAATCCAGCAGCTTTAGGGTGTGCTTTGGTGCGGCACCCCAGATGTGTGAGCAATATTCTAAGCACGGTCTTGTTTGCGCTTTGTAGTGCAACAGCATAATTGCTGTAATCTGCTCCTGTCTGCGGTGATAAGTCTCAGTCGCTGGTAAAAGTTTTTCTTATCTAAATTGGAAGACAAGTATGTCTCGAAGATCACGAACTAACGTGAGATTCCAGGTCTCTAAACAAACTTTGGCGTTAGCCCAGCTTGTTGTGTAACGGAATATAAGTTATTAAAAATAAGTTTATTCCGCTCCACTAAATTCTGTCTATTAATCAATGGTTTTCGATGTTCGATATATTAATCGCCAGTGACATCTATCTGTGAATGGGTACATTTCGCACAATTAACTATTTAAGAAGAAAAGGTACGCTGGTTTATATCCATAGTTAGCGAATTCGTGTCGTTGTAGATTTCTATATTGAGTGAGTGACATCTAGGCGGCCTTATCTCATATCATATAGTTGGTAATTGAAGGACGTAGTACGCTATTCAATACCTGTAATTTAAGCATTTAATCTACAATAGATTACTATATTTAGCGAATGCTGAGTATTTCCTTAGTTTGTCGCCGCGTATCCTATAACGGTTGTCACATGATTTAAATTACCCAATGAGAACATCGAAAATCAGAATAAGTTGAACGTCTTAAATTTTGAAAGGAATGTAGGTATCTGGTTGGCAACGCTAGACTGGGGAAGTGCTAGTATTTTGATCTTGAAATATTTTATTAATCTTGCATACATTTCATTAATCTTTTCATTTTTCAAGTACATAATAAATAATTGTTTCTGATTCGGTTAATCATATTTCGCTAAAGCAAGAATTTAGTATTTTTATATTACACTTTCGAGTAATTTACGATTTCAATAATCTTAATTTTTTTTTAGTGATCATTAGGTTTAAATACCTATTTGTTGATGGATAATTGCGTATCTTACTAGTCAAATTCATGTAATTTAATATGGGTTTAATCCAAATTTATAAGGAACAAAATTATTTCATCGCTTAGCGGTCACGCCTATTATTTTACGTATTTTCATTTAAATTGAACAGTATTATTTGGTAAATTCTCGGAGCGGATCTTATGTATTCCTGTAAAGGTAGTAAATCGAATTTTTAGTAGAATTTCTCTAAATTTTCCCTCATAGTATTGTTGGTTATAATATTTTTTTCTTTTCAGGCTTCATTAATATTTCCGTTTATCTGTAACAGCACATAATTATTAGCACTTGCCCTGTTGCGTTTTAACAATGATGTATCGATATTAATTTACATATATGAGAGGTTTAGGTAAGTACACGTGTGTAAATTTACCTGGTTTATTTTGCTTTATCTTATATCTAAGTTCTTATCTCAAGGCGAGATAGTGGTCTTATCTTTATCTTTAATTAATTGTGGCAAAATTACACTCAATTATCGTTTATGTGCCAAGGGCCATATATTTATAAAAAGTAATAGAATTACTTATTTGGAGTTATAATAAGACTCATTTATAGAGAGGTTGTACCTCTATTTTTCTATTTATCATTAAATTCAAGCTATCTTTTACTTAGAGTTGCCGAGAGCCACTGTTAGGACAAGTTTCATAATTTTCTTTTGAATTTTAAATTTCAACCACAATTTCTTTTGAATTTCATATCTTAACGTAAAGAAAAGAAATATCTTGAGTAATAGTAATTATTTATGGTCTTGCTTAACTATAGTTATCTATAATTTTTGCTCAACTTAAAATTGTAATTTTAGTTCTAATTATACCTGCTGTAATCAGTAAATTTTCAAATTGTCGGTTAATATACCTCCTATGTAATAGTCCAACTGAGGTCCACAGGATACTTTCATGAATAATTAGTTAATTAGCAGTATAAGTTGGTCTAAGACTTGTATATTTTTTTATGTTACGACTGATCCGAGTCGTCAACTACTGCTGTGCCATGCAAACTGGTGGGAGTCGTCACTAGAATTTCCTGTAACCCAACCGATCGCATGGTTGCAGATAACTGAACGAAGTTAAGCATCAATCAGTCTGAGGAGAGATCTTTGTAAAGACCAACTATCTGTTATAATTAATTTTTTTAATCGTTTACATTAATTTTCATTCACATTGCTAGTCAATTTATTCAAAAAGCTAAAACTTCATAAGTTATATTTACATCTGATTATATAGATTACAATATTTTTTTTAAACCTCACCATTTATACTTGTAAATTAGCTGTTAAATTAATATACATTGTTTTTAGAAATACTTTGTTTAATTTTATTACAGAATTGGGTTCTATAAGACGCGAATTATTCTTATCTTCATATATTCATAATTATTGATATCTAAATATTCATTTTCTGTTTGCATTGTCTCTAAGAACTCTGGCGCCCACAATTAAAAAATAATGTAAATAATGAAAGAGACAACTCACACTCTCAGTGACAAAGAATCTCATATTTCAATTAATAAATTCACTTTTGCTTTATCCTTACAAATTGGCGACTGAGCTAGTAAATCATTATTAAGTGGCGCACAATTAGTTACAGTTGTATTACTAGTTCCTCCGTCACTACAATTTACGCAGCAGGTACTCAGACGGGTAGAATTCAAATATTTAACGTCAACGCGGGAAGCCTTAGAAGTGTTTAGAGCCGGAACATTTTTTTGTACTGCATGAGAACAACCCGGAAGTGTTACATGTGACCGCAACTTGATCACGGAAAACGAAGCATTTTGCTTTAAATTAAACAATATCTACAATCATAACCCAAATTAGCATAAATCATTGCCTTGTCGCTGTGGAGATTACCCTTGCTTCTGATGGGGTGGAGATTAGTGGCAGTAATAAAAACGCTAATGCTTTCAAGACTTTTCTTTTTATTGATTCGGACAACGATCTTGTTAGTGATTGATATTATTTAAATTTGGGCAGGACGCCATTCCTCAAACGATATTCTTGACGCATTTTTTAGGGCTTGCAATTATATAGTTTTTTTGAGATACTTATTTCCGATCTTGACCTATAGGCACCGCAGATTCAGAGACAGGGGTTCAACGTTCCAATATGATTTTAGACTTCTATTAAAAACTGTTTGACAACTCTAATAAAATTATTAGGATTTTTTTATGACTTTACAAAGCTTTTGACTTGACACTCTCAAACATAAAATTCTTCTAAAGAAACTCATCAGGAGGCCAGCATATAATTGCTGCTTGGAGTGAGAGAAATAGACTTTGCCTAAATGTTGGGTTAGTTTGGGTGCTGTCTACACTTCTAAGGGTCATCTAGGAAGAAGCCTATTGGTCACTGCGCTCTTGTCTCGCGGGAATGTGCAAAATTTCTGGGTTTCTCAGTCGACTAACATCTCTCGTGGTATGATCATATTGTAATCTACTAAAATGCATAGGCTACTAAAGAAATATCACCCTGTCGTAAGTTTGAACTTGAACTTGGAGATTGTTATATAAACATTAAAAGCAAACTATTAACAACGCGAACAATCAACGGGAGCGATTTTGAACCTTAAGCATGCCATGATCATCACTTTTTTAGTATAAATACGCTAACGAACCTTCAATTCGGCAGACTTTAGTCTCGCCTTCAGCTCCCAAGGTTAGCCATTTGACGACTGCCTTCGGGTTCTATCCGCTCTTAAAGTTAGCCATACGACTGCTTTAGGTCTAGTCCATTCCTTCCAGACCTGGTACCGGTTAGCCACTTGACGACTGCTAGGACCAGGGGTTTCACAACCTCCATAGTAAAGTCAAGACAAGAAGTTTGTCGAGAGTTCTGACAAAGACAAGTGTCTAAATAGCCAGTTAAAAAGTTTAGTGAAATCTTTTAGTGCTCTTAAATAAAATCCAACTCTTAAGAAAAACTATAAATTATAAGACAGCAAACTATAAACAGTACCTCAAATCGAGAAAACATGCGCACCGTAGTAATCGGGTATAATAGAATCTCATTTTTCTGACCAATAATCATTGTTAAAGTTTTATCGTTAATACATTGTTATTGTTATAAACTAAACGTGCTTACTTTATCATCTTTTCTTACCCCACGTAACTCGGTCCCGGTCTACCTCAGTTACCCCCCCGGCACGCTGAACAAGGCGTGTCCTCACGAATAGAACATACAGTGGTAGAGTAAAGGAAGCAATGTAAGAAACACGCTACCCCTTAAGCTATTCGTGACAATATTGATGTCATCTGTCAGAAACTGTCCTCTAAGAGCTTGCGTGACGTTGTTGATGCAAGTATTCTGAAGACTTTTCAGATGGGTCCGTTTATTCCATCATATTTATAAGCATGGAGTAATTCCAGCAACACCTCTAAAGTATTGTCGAGAAACTTTCAAATCAGATGGCTATCGACAGTTATCCACCTGTATTTTGCAGTGTTCACATTTAGAAAATATGCAACTTCGAAAAGTGTGGCGACGTAAATCAGTTAGATTGGAAATGGGGACAGGTTCTGCGTTCCTGGTGCGCCACTGACATAGGTGAGAGATGTGCCTGAAATCACTTCCATCAAGACATGCAATCGTTTACCGAATAACATAAAAATTATTCCTCATTTTCTGCCGTTTTAAAAGGAAACTGAAGACCATACTTGCTGGAAAATCGTTCTATTCATTGGCTGATTTTTTATACCGAATTAATTTCTTGCTAGAAATCTTTACATTTTAATTGTATTGTATTTTGATTATACTGTTTACAATTCTTTTAGAAGATATACTGAGATATAGTTTTTTAAACATATCTATTTTGAAGTTTGAATTTGTATTTCTTGATAATTCTAAAACATGTTTTGTCTACAGAAATATACGAAAATAATTAGATTTGAACTGAACACGACTGCCGTGCCTTTTCTCGATTGGATCGCCGCGCCACCTGTCTCTTTTCGTTTCTGCACTGGATAGGCATGACCTTGTACATGTTTAACCCGCGTGCGGTACGTCCTTGTTACCAAACTGATAACATAGATCTACTAAGCTTATATAGGGTGCTTCTATTTTATTAAAATTGAAATCGTCTTCACTCAATGCGCGGCGGAAAATAGAATAAACTATGTAGAGGCACCATATACTTTTTTACAGCCAGAAATATTCTCCTACACGCATGCCATTGTTGTAAACTTCATATGAAAAGTTGTCAAAGTACCTACTACTTTCTTCGCTTGGTGCATAAAACTAATCAATCTGATGTTTACCAACGTAGCTTATTGTCATGTCATTGACACTAAGATACCACTAAGGTTTAGGAATTTTAGACATACTAAGGAATTGAAACAGAGTATTATCCACAATACCGTAACAGAATATCTGCACTCGACGCGCGTTTCACTAACCATGTTAGCATCATTACCTAACTCTCTCTTATACTACTGTTTGCTTAATCAAGCGGAACTAAGAATCCCACTAGTCACGCTGAATCAACCAAAACAATGGACTATACGGAATAGGCCCTCTATATATATTTAAACTATTCTTACATTTAATAATTTCCATACTTTCATATGCGTCTAATAATCTCTATCAGTTATATTATGAATTAATTTTAAATTTTTAATTGTTATTCTATGATTATTATCAAAATCATGCTCAGCAACACTTGATTTTTCTGTTCTACCGTACTTGAAATGAGCTTTATGTTCTTTGAATCTCGTTTGTATAGATCTTCTAGTTTGCCCAACATATTTTTGGTTACAATCCATACATCCAATTTCATATATTCCAATTCTTTCTAATATTTCAATTTTGTTCTTTGGACCACCTAATAATTTCTTAATGTTAAACCTACTTCCCTAAAAGCTTTTTGGATTCCTCTAGTATACTGAGGATTATACGGTATCGAACCATATTTTGTATTTTCATCCTGATTAACGAAAGAAGTGGAATCACGAATGGTATTTCTAAACAAATGCCTATTAATTAGTTTATTTATTAAGTTAGTATTGAAACCATTAACTTTCGCTATACTCCTAATTGTTTCCTTTTCATTATTAAATCTTTCTCTGCTAAGAGGAAAGTTAACCATACGGTGTACTAAAAAATTAAAGCTGGCCATTTTATGTTGGTCGCAGTGGAAGGAGTCATTAGGAATATCGGTTAGTGGTAGTATTTTTTCTGTAAATATCAAATTCTAGTGTGTTATTATCGTTCCTAATCACTAAAGTATCCAAAAATGGTAGTTAACCATTGTTCTCGACTTCATACGTAAATTTAATGGTGGGGAAACGGTTGTTTACTGTTGTTACAAAATCGTCAATATTAACTGTTTTTGTATCGACAATCGCGAAAATTTCATCCACATGCCTGAACCATACCCTTGGAAAATATTCGAACTCCTGACTGATTTCATTTTCAAATTTACTCATGAAAGGATTAGCTAAGAACGGCGATAAACAATTGCCCAAGTTGTTGGTAATAGTTATTTTTTTTTATCTTGAATAGTATATTGTGTAACTAGTAGGAAGGGCGATTGTGAAAATTGCTGGACGAGGCGCAGCCGATGCCAGCAACACATGAGTCCAGGAATGTGCTTTTCCTACGTGTTGCACATACTATTTTTTATCCGATCGGAATTAATTAGAATACGTACTTATAAAAATAGAGCCAAATATTGCTCTAAATAAAAACGGTGTTTTAAATTTAAACTCAACATAATATCAAGTTATGAATCGAGCGAGTAACTACTGACACCATAGCTAAATGTTACTTCTGATAAACGTCAGATCTGACAAACAAGGCGTTTGAATTAGTTATTTGTGTATTTAGAGCGCAAAGTAACGGATTGCCGCTTGAGAAAGAATGTTACTGCGCGACGCGTAGCGGAGCGCAGTAATCTTTCGAAAACGGCAATCTTACTTTGCGCTCGAAAAACACACAGAACTTTTTCTACAGCCGCATTTTAAAAAATTAAATTCACATTTTTCTCTATACTTATTCCGAAATTTGCAAATGACTGTCAGTTTTGACATTTATGTTCGAGGCCTCGGGCATATTTAGAACAGGAGTGCCATCAACAAACTGTAACAAACGCACGACTGTGATTTATTTTTCTTCGGTTTCCATGACCATTCATAGCACACTAGACGGAAAAAGTGAGAATTTCCTTTTCCATGTTCGCGCTAGAGCGCAAAATAAGGATCCACGGCATTCGTCGATTTTGCGATTTCATTTGAATTTAGTATTTAGTTATTTTGCGCGCGGCTGTAGAAAATAGTTATTTATGCAACAAGCGTGTAAAGTGAATCTTTTTTTTATGAATGGGAATATTGTCGCATGAGCCGTAGGCGAATGCGACAATCCCATGAATAAAAAAAGGGTACTTTACACATGAGTAGCATACAAAATTTTTTCTACTATCGAAAAATATATGAAAAAATAAAAATAATGTTATATTACTTTACGCACTAGTGCGTAAAATAAATTATTTTACGCACTAGTGCATAAAATATATTATTTTACACACTGCCCTAAACGTCAAAAAATATGTCAGTAAACGTCAAAAAATATGTCAGCTTTACTTTACGCACTAGTGCGTAAAATACCTTACTTTACGCACTGCACATTAAAAAGGCCTATTTTACGAATCTTAGAGAGTGCGTAAAGTGAGTATTTTACGCACGGTAGTAGAAAAAATATATTTCCGTCCTAGGACGGAAATGTTATATTCCCGGCCTGGGTTGGAAATGTAATATTCTCTTACAGTTATTGCCTATTCCCGTACAATTATTGCATGTTGCTAAGCAACGAATACAATATACTGGAATGATGACTTTTGCGGTGAGAAAACACATCGGAAAGGTGTAGTTTTTCGTCCGATCGGATAAAATAGTATATTATTTTATATGGAGGAAAAGTGATACTTTTCATGGCGCGCTCGTGTTTAACAGCCGAACGGAGTGAGGCTGGTAATAGAGAGCAAGCCATGAAAAGTAACTTTTCCTCCAAATAAAATATGCTGTTTTTTCTTCAAATGTCGACAAATTAATGCAAAAAGTCTCTTTTTAATAGTAATAATAATTATTATTAAAGATAAGTGTGTTCGCAAGGCGGCTTAGACCGGTGCGGTGTCGGTGAATAGGCTCAGGTTGTTGCTATAGTAATGTAACATAAAGCTGTCAGTGGACACTGTCAACAATAATTATATTTTTAAAATTGCGTATTCGATTGCGTTTTAATTCCGTATTGATAAGCAGTTATTGAGTAAGTTCGATTAAATAATAACCGATTTGTTCCTAAATTAGTGATTTTTAGAAATGCAGTCACACATTGAGTGATAAATACAAATTTTAGTTTAATAACTCTTGAGTTGTTGACGCTTATTTTGATGTTTGTTTGTATTGTATCTATGTTGCTATGACAACACTTTTACCTCCGCCGGCGAAAAAGTGAAAAGTAAAGCTCCGGCGGAGAAAAAACGAAACTTCACTGCCGCCTACACAGTCGAGTAATGACGGATTTACTGACGTTTGAAGAAAAAATAATTTTGATCCATGCAAAGTTTGGTTAAAGTTAAATATTCTTGTTTGATTTCGTTATCAAAACTATTCATCTCAAGTAATTCACCAAGGTATAGCAAGGTCTGTTGGGATTGGTACACTAGGGAACAATGAGCTAACATCAAACGAGATTAAAATTTCACCTTCATTAAGAATCGTATCTTTAATTTTGTTTATGAAATCTAAGGAATTTAGTACTCCTGAATTAGTTGTTTTATAGGTAAATGTTCAAACTGGTTTGTTAGCCAACTGGTTTGTTAGCCACTTGGATATATTATTATTAAAGGATTTGTTAGGGCCGTATTCATAGTTGTTCCTTGAGGTCTCCTTAGTCCTTAAGGAATCCTTAATTAACATTTTTCGTTTCATAGTCAAGTAAGGAGGCCTTGAGAACACCTTATATGTGAGGAAGGACTGAAGCTTCCTTAAGAATGTTTTGAGGTTATGATGTTTTTGTTTTCATGCAAATTTGCAAATTAAATTGGTGATAATCAGTTCCAGGTTCCAGAAGTTTAATAATAATAATTATTGTATTCACATAGGAATAAAGTGCGAATAACCGTTGTAACGGTTCGAGTACTTCACGCTTCGAAACTTTTCTCCGACGTTTTGGTAATGGATTATGATGATTTTCTTGAATTTATAGAATTTGTAGAAGAAAATAATGTTCCGCGAATTCCAAGAAAATACATTCGTGATGTAGAAAATCCATTTACATTTTATGAGGACGAACAATTCAGAGTGAGGTATAGATTTTCGAAAAGGACGGTCAGGGACGTTCTTTTACCGTTGGTTAATAATCGGCTAACCAAGGAAACTAACAGGGGACTACCTATAGCTCCAATTTATCAGCTGTTGATAGCACTTCGTTTTTATGCAACTGGTGATTTCCAAGTAAGCCCTCAATGTATTATTAATTGGAGATGTATTAGGCCTACAATTTTTACAGAAATATTTTATCTTTTTCAAACCTCTTAGATGGTTAATGGTGATCTACGAGGAGTATCTCAGCCAACCGTATCTCGATCTATAAAAAAAGTGTCTCAAGCTCTTGCAGAGCATTTGCAACAATTTGTAAAATTTCCTGTGGGACCACAAGCAATACAATCTAACATAAGGAAGTTTTATGAAATCGCCCAATTTCCAGCAGTGTCATCATGTGTTGATGGCACTCATATTTTAATTAAAAATCCTGGTGGAGAAATAGGAGAAGTATTCAGAAATAGAAAAGGGGTTTTCTCTTTAAACGTCCAGGTTAATATACTTATTTAATTTAATAATATAATATTATGTTAAAAATTATTCTATAAAACCATTATGATTATTGTATATTATAGGTACTTGTAATATAATTAAGTATTATATTTTTGCACCTGTTTCTGATTTACCAATACCTATTCTCTTTCTTGAAACTGATTTCCTATTTATGTTGATTTTTTGTTAATTTTTAGGTTGCCTGTGGACCAGACCTAAAAATTCTCGATATTGTAGTACGTTTTCCAGGTTCAATGCACGATAACGTAATTTTTCAAAGAAGTTCCTTACGTATAAAATACGAACGTAATGAAATACCTGGCAAGTACCCTTCAGAATATTTATTTAAGACAAATTATTATGTAAAAGTTTTGGACCTATTATAATATAAACAACTTTCATGCAAGGTACTTAAAACCAAACATAACTTTTAAGTCATAGCACAGCAAACAACGCATTTTATAAACATATATGCATTATCTTATTAGCTGTTGAATTTTAGGAAAAATCTTGGGAGATAATGGGTACGCTTGTCAAAAGTATTTGTTAACCCCTTTAGTATATCCTGTTACAAGGGCTGAACACAACTACAATTTAGCTCATAAAAGGACAAGAAATATCATCGAGAGATTATTTGGAATCTGGAAACGCAGATTTCCCTGTCTGAAACGTGTTTTGGAAACGAAGATGGAAACGACAGTAGCTGTAATATGTGCAGTAGCTTTACTGCACAATGTAGCTAAAATAGAAAATGATGAATTTGAGGACGTAGAAAATTATGATAATAGGAATATAGAACAAGGATATGTTGAAAACATTATTGATAATGTAAACGCAAATGCTCTTAATTATAGACGGGCTTTTATTCTCGCTCATTTTGCAAATTAATTTGTTTATGTTACAAAGCCTGTAAGTATTGTTACTTTTGATAATAAATTAATATAAAAACACCATTATTTGTATTTTTACTTTTTTCTGAAACCTATTTGACAAATTTAGCTTTAACCTCTTAAAAAAATATTTTAACAAGTAGATGATTATAGATTCTTAATGTCAAAATGAAATTATTTTGTATTTCGTCAGATCATAAATGAAGATGTATATTTCATAAATAATAAGTGGCATTCTAAAATGGTAGAAACAACGCAATTCTATTTCAATTAAAATAAAATACTGATTACATTTAAAGTATTCTATTGAAAACAAAAATATACATTATTAACATAGGTAATATATTAATGCAATTTTCATACCTACCAACATTAATTATAAATCTGTAATGATCATTAGTACAATGATTCCGAATATACATTTTTTGTTTCTTGTACTTAACCTATTTATACAAGGATGATTCAAACAACACGTGACAATAGTTTCTACATAGAAAATTAAGGTGAAAGGTTCTTATGACTATGGGTCCGCAAATGCTTCGTCCCCAAAATACTGGGTGTTTATACATTCACAATTCATAGCATATACCTTTTTATCTAAAAAATATACTTATCCCACATGCACGCCCATGCAAAGTAGCTATAAAAGTGTTCATATTCAAAAGATGCCTATTCATTTGGTTCACCATATAACCCAAATTTCATTCAAGGCACGAACTGCTCTTAAGTGATAGCACATGTTTTTTTGAATCACCCTCTATTAATACTTGACAGAATGAGATTGAAAGTTTAATGCAAAAATATAAAAGTGAGAATTATTAATTTTTAGAGTTTTGCTTCAAAAGCTCTGTTTTAGTTTGCCAATATTTTGTTTCTTCAGCGACGGCATTCATTTTTGCTTGATGTAGTTCGTTTTGTTGTTTAATAGATTCCTCTAACTTTTGTTTCCTTAATGCGGTCTCTTCATTGATACATATTTTGTTTGTTGAGATTTTTCTTTTTCTGTTTTTTTCTGGAGTTTCCCTTTTATGCAACACATCAGAGTTACCGTTGTCATCTTTTTTTCCATTCACTCTTTCTGCAAATTAAAACTGCATGAAAAGTGAATTATAGTATGTACATTATACTTCTATAATACATGCAATTTGTGCCATCAAAAAAAAATCCTTTGCATTAGAAATATTGAAAAAAATATAAAAAGTTATATAGGTGATTCATCAATCACAAATATGTGCATGTAAATTTCAGAGATATTACTATAATTTAATAATTACCTACAGTATATGTATCGTCATAAAAGTAATTATGATCATGATGTTCTGGCTCTTCGGCATCAACTTGTTCCTCAGCTGGAACTGTGGTAGATTCTAATTCTAAAAAGTAGGGATTCAGTGACTAATTTCCCAGTCTCCCATGGATTGCATTAAAAAGAGGGAAACCCATTTTATTTTTAACTTTTCAATAACGGAGCTAAGTATACTTTTAATAATTATGTTTGTCACAATAATTAACATGCTTCTTCATTGTGAATAAAGTCAAGAGGTAAAAAATTACATACCTTCAAAAATGGCAATACTGTCGTAGTTATTTTTAATTTCTAGATCTATGGTGGGAACAATAGCCCTAACCTTTTCTGAAAAAGGGTCATCATCTTTTGCAAGTGGCGGACCACCTCCAGTCTTTAGGGCATAACTTTTTCTCTCGGAATCCATTCTTCTAGTTCTGAAACGTTAACGTACGTAGTATTAATTGCTGTTAATATTATAAATACAGACTTTACTTACTTCTGCTTTATATTGTCCCATAATTTCTTTAACTGCTTTGAGTTTCTTTTTGTTACATCGTTTGAGTTATACAATCTGCAAATTTTTTCCCATGTTTCTTGTTTTTTTTTTAACGCTGCACCCATCAGTTCTTTTGCATTCGATAACAGATTTATAATTTTCAATCAAAGTAAGCAATAACATTTTTTCACCTTCCGAATAAAACTTTTTTTCCGTATTTTCAGACATTTTGTACAAATTTTCACAAGAAATAACCAAAAACTATTCTAAATTTATATTCTAATTTCTAAATGTATATAAATATATGTTTCAAAACATTTTTTTTTAAAACAAAGGTTATGTACAGAATTCTTGGAAAAAGACATCCATTTTGACATAAATTGCAATGTTGCCATATTGTCAATTGCTTAAGACTTCCCTTGGTTAAGGAAAGGGCTATGAAACAGAGAGCTCGACGATGTACTGAGGTCACCTTAACCAAGGAAACCTCAAGCCTTCCTTATTGGTGCGACTGTGAATATGGCCCTTTAGAAGCATTGTAAAAAGTATATAATTTGGCGATTCTAGGTTGGCCAACACATTTTTTTATGACACACTGGGGAGGACTTTAATATGTGAACGGAATACACAAGGTGTCCGGGAAAATGTGAGAAATCTCCCGGGTTCAAATAGAACACGAATAAATAACGTGACAAGTTCCTATATTTTTTCCCCTCCCTACGGAGATATGGGCCCCTAAAGGACGCCGCTAGAAATCGTTTTTTCTTGAATAACCTCCAAAGTACTTGACATATATTAATAAAAATTTAGTATAAGGGTCACTAGTAAGAACTCCTTAAAATAGTTGCAACATATTTAGCTTCTTTGCTTTACCAGGGGCGGACAAAATTTAACACCTTAGTGCTTATTTTTTTAACACCCTGTATGATAAAGACCCAAAAAAATGTTTGGATAGCTTGAACTTTAAGCTATAAAAAAGTATTCCCGTTCAAGAGCGATAAAATAAACCATTTTTGAGTTGTTATCCAAAAAAAATAAGAAATCCGAAGAAATCAGTCGATTTTCTTAATAAAAAATAAAACATTAATTTCTTTATCATTTTTTTACTCGAAAACGGTTTTATCGATATTGAACAAGAATACTTTTTCTATAGCTTAAGGTTCATGCTACCAACAAATATTTTTTTGGTCGTTATCATACAGGGTGTTAAGAATATACGCATTAAGCTGTAAACCTGAGTCCGCCCTGGTAAATTAAAAAAGCTAAATATCTTTTAAGGGCCCTATTTTAAGAGGTCCCTACTAGTGTTATCATATTAAATTTGTATTAACTTACCTACATCAAGTACTTTAAAAGTTATTCAAGAAAAACCCAAAACCAGCGGCGTCCTTTGGGAGCCCATATCTCCGTAGGGATGGCCGGTAGGAAGAAAATTATAGAAACTTGTTATTTTTTCGTGTTCTATCTGAACCCGCGAGATTTCCCAGATTTTCCAAGACACCCTAACTATTTTTTAGACCCCAGTGAAATCTTTCTTTATGTTGGTAATATTCGGTGATTAAACGCGAGTGTAATTCATTAAGTTTAATGTTATTAAAAAAGTACCATATATTGACTGCTTAATTTCTTCTATTTCTGCCCTACAAAAATGTAGTTTCCAATCTATTCCCATATCAATTCTTTACTTATTAACATCATTACAATATTACATTTAGTTCCTTGGCATTTCACACTGACATGACTGACAATGACAAAAGGTAAATTAGGGTAAAATGTGGGTAAAATGTACGAAATGCCTTTTAATGCTATTTTTTTGCTTCACCAGTAACACAGGGTGATTCCTTACCAAAAAAAAAACCGTAAATGCAAAAGTTGTATTATTTTTCCTTTACTATCTTTTAAGCTCCTTGAAAAAAAAAAACAAGTGAGTATCGGAAAGCAGCGAAACAAAAGCAACATGGGTTTTCTCTAATGGACTACCCTGTATATCTTACGCTAAAAAGAAAAACTTTTCCTCCTGGCTTCAAAATAGTATATTCTGTAACTAGGAGGAAAAGCAAAACATTCCTGGACGGACGACTGTGGTAATTGCTGGACGAGGCGCAGCCGAGGCCAGCAACACAGGAGTCCAGGAATGTACTTTTCCTACTAGTTGCACATGCTACTTTTTATCCGATTGTTATAAAAATACAGCCAAATATTACTCTAAATAAAAACGGTGTTTTAAATTTACACTCAACATAATATCAAGTTTTGAATCAAGCGAGCTTGAAGTTTATTACGTAACTACGGAAACTACAGCTAAATGTTAATTTTGATAGACGTCAGATCTGACAAACAAGGCGTTTGAATAGGACAGAAATGTTACATTCCTAGGACGGAAATGTTATATTCCCGGACAGTTATTTTCTATTCCTGCATGTACAGTTATTGCATGTTGCCAAGCAACGAATACAATATACTGAAATCATGACTTTTGCGGTGAGAATACACATCGGAAAGGTGTCGTTTTTCGTCCGATAGGATAAAAATATATAATATGTTGACATTCAGAGTAGATGCTTCAAAAATATTCAAGTTTGAAACTCACATAATTGCAAATGGCTGCCTCGGTCAACCACGTTGACAAGTTCTAATTTGACAGCTCCAGAAAAGTGAGATACTAACAACATAATAACAATAATAAAGCGAAAACGTTGGCTAGCCATTAGCAATTATGTGAGTAATATGTGTAATTATGTGTATTATTATGTGTAATATTTCTGAAACATCTATAGTCAAAAGCGATCTTATCGTGCGGGTCCAAAGGTCACAATTTTCATTAAAAACTTCATTTATGGCAGATTTTGCATGCAAAATCTGTCAAAGGCATGATAATTAATGAGAAATGTGACCTTTGGACCCGCACGATATGACTGCTTTTGACTATACTCTGAATGTCAACACATTATATAGTTTTGAAAGCAAGAGGAAAAGATCTTTCTCTTTAGCGTAACATATATAGGGTGATCCATTAGAGAAAATCCATGTTGCTTTTGTTTCGCTGCTTTCCGATACTCACTTGTTTTTTTCAAAGAGCTTAAAAGATAATATAGGAAAAATAACACAAGTTTTGAATTGACGATCAATGACTCTTATGAAAGGAAAATATATTTTCACTAATTTAGTTAAAGTAACAAAAAAAAAACAAAAGAATCTAGACCTCCTTGTTTTCAAGGTATTGTACAAACAATCAACGCGGTAATTATGCTGAAAAAAGTGATGGTAATGGTTTTATTCTTATAAAACGGTTAAACCAAGATTTTTTTTTTAATTTTTTCGATGTCGTTAGGCAGAAAGGCGGCTGGAATTTAAATCCATCCGCAAAATCATTTCGATTATGTTTTAGAATACAAACCATTACTAGCCTTTTAAAACCGTCACAATATTCCAATTGTAAAGAGGACTTTGACAGGCAAATATTGTTATCTATGAATACAACATAAAAAAACAAGAACAGCGCTGACAATGAATTTTTTAAATGTCTTGAAAGTAAAGATGACATTTCTGATGCGGAATCCACTAGTGCTGAAAATGTATTAATTGAAAACGCAACATACACAACACCTTTGGAAGAATGTGCTGTCACTTATTATACATGGTATCTTATTAAACGAATAAAAAATAAATTTAACCATTTAGATTGCTTAAATAATTTTGAGAGCTGCAATAATATTCCACTTTTAAAGGATTCAAAGCAAATATTTTTTTTAAATAAAATTTATGCAGGAAAATCTGGAGAGTCTTTAGTTGTGTACCAAAAGATGACATAGTTGTTATTGTCCAAAAATCATTTTTATATTTCCGTAAATATTTTAATCTGTATGAGTCGAGAGAGTACCTTGTGGTAAAAATAACAGACAAAATTTTGGCAAAAAATGTTCGTTGGTTGGCTGATAAAAATAATAATTGTTACAGACACAAAGTTTTATTATTTGAACAGATGGTTCTAACTAACATTTATATGTTTTGTAAATGGACATTAGATAAAAACAAAAAAAAAGTGCAGCAAAAATTAAACAACCTTAAACATCAATAAAAAATATATTTTGACAATAATAAAACAATTTAGATAGGTAAATATTACAGGTAAGATTTCGACAGATTTTCAAAGTAACAATTTTTTAGAACTAAAATAGTAAAGTGCGTTTTCAAAAACACTTTCTTACTTAAAAAAAGTATTAGTCGAATATTTAGGTATTTACCACAAAACTTTAATAAGTTTAGCAGTTTAGCTCCTCTGCTTTCGTTAATTTATTGTACAGATTGTTTACGTATAATGTTGCCCCCTCTGACTTATTTATGTTTCGAGCTTAAAAAAATACTGAATTTTATAGTTTTAAATATTATGTACCTATGTTACAGTTTTTGTTGAATAAGATTATAATCTATAAAATGCCGACATAATGTATTTACGACTTTTTTATTTTTATGTTATTTAATAATATAATATATTCTATTTTATAGGAATAGAGTAATAATCATGGATGTTGTTATTATACATGTAGTATTTTTACATTGTCTCCGGACCTATACCCACCTATGCAAATTTTCAGCTCGATATGACAATTTAAATTCGAAACTTGACCCCCATTTCCTAAATGCGTTCATGTACCGGCTTAAAACCACGATATTTTTATATTGATTTCGGCCCATATACGTATGCAAATTTTCAGCTTCATACGACAATTTAAATTCATGATTTGACCCCCTCCTCCTAAATACGAACCTGTACCAGCTTAAAAACACGATAATTTTGCATTCTTGAGGGACATATATACGTATGCAAATTTAGAGCTCGATAGAATTTAAATTGAAAATTTGGAACCCTTCTCCTAAATACGGGCCTGTTCCAGCTCAAAAATACTATAATAATTTTACGTCTCCGGACCAAAAAACGTATGCAAATTTAATGCTCGATACAATTT
>MU181965.1:124268-143044 GCA_016904865.1 Pissodes strobi
CCGTTCATCGCTACAGATTATTATTGCTACATTTAAAATCGGTGCAGCTATTAGCGCATGCATACCTAGTTGTAATTAGCTTAGTTAGCATCAAAGTGATCACTTCGGTTAGTAGTATTTAGTGCATTTAGTTGGAAGGCATACAGAACCGAGTATTAACAACAGGATTGGTCTCCGTGCAATCACCATATTGTACTTATTAGTAGTTAAATTTAATAGTCATTTGATATTTATTTGGTCTTTAACTAACAACTTTTCCGTTTAACTTGCCCTTTTACTCCAGATAGATTGTCGCTGTGTTTTCAAAAAAAAAAGAACTTAGTAGCAAAATTCTAGATTGTGATTTCTTGTTAAGTTAAGCTTGAGTACCTTTTGATTTAATAAGCCAGCCTATATTTCTCGTTTTCTTGTTAGGTTTTAAGTACCTTTTGATTTAATAAGCCGACCTAGTCACCCTGCACAACACCAGCGAAGCTTTTTCAGTTTAGTTGGATAGAAATGGTGGCGCTCTAACGACTCAACTACAGGGGCCGGGCATTTGCTATACAACTCTCCGCGGCTAGGTTTCTTTTTCTTTTTAATTGAAAAAAAAAACTTTTAACTTCAATCAGAAAAAACGTGTTGCATCTTCCATCCGCTTCTCCCATGGTACGGCAAGTGGAGCCCGCAAGAGATGTGTGAACACCTTGGGAAGCGAAAATCGTATCGCCAATGTTTGATACGACTTAAAGGGAACCGATTCCTTTTACAGTAGAAAAAAAGCGCTTCCTCATTTCTTGGGTTCTTAAGAAAGTCCATCAATTTCCCAGGTAGCCTGCCGGACGGTATAACTTGCCTGCGATTTTTGCGTATGGCTTCCTTTACGCCATAACCAGAATACTGATCCAACACGAAATCACTTTCTGTGCTTTGAAATGCGATGCATTATTTTGGATATATGACTTCAAATCCATCTCACAATACTCCTCAAACGTTCCAGAAGTTAGAGGCGACCTGTGTGAACGAGAGCGACACCGACGTATACCATGCCGTCACAAGTATCTTTTCATAATAATTTTCAAATAAAAACTTTTTTCTTCAAACGTCAATAAATCCGTCATTACTCGACTGTGTAGGCGGCCGTGAAGTTTCGTTTTTCCTCCGCCGGAGCTTTACTTTTCACTTTTCCGCCGGCGGAGGTAAAAGTGTTGTCATAGCAACATAGATACAATACAAACAAACAACAAAATAAGCGTCAACAACTCAAGAGTTATTAAACTAAAATTTGTATTTGTCACTCAATTTGTGACTGCATTTCTAAAAATCACTAATTTAGGAACAAATTGGTTATTATTTAATCGAACTTACTCAATAACTGCTTATCAATACGGAATTAAAATGCAATAGAAGATGCAATTTTAAAAATATAATTATTGTTGACAGTGTCCACTGACAGCTTTATGTTACATTACTATAGCAACAACCTGAGCCTATTCACCGACACCGCACCGGTCTAAGCCGCCTTGCGAACCCACTTATCTTTAATAATAATTATTATTACTATTAAAAAGAGACGTTTTTGCATTAATTTGTCGACATTTGAAGAAAAAACAGCATATTTTATTTGGAGGAAAAGTTACTTTTCCTCCATATAAAATAATATACTATTTATCGCCCCAGCACAATTACTTCTTTAACTAACTATTCACTCAATACTTTATGCTAACGTAAAGCTCTACGAGTAATTACTTGAAAATCCTGGCTGATATGTATAATATTTTAAGTATTAATGTTTTTTTTAGAATATTTAAAGAAAAAATGGTTCCTTACCTAAAATTTGGAACAGCTTTACATTTTTAACCTTAAATTTAGATTATACGCACAAAACATAACCGAAAACAACCCTTTTTTCAATCAAATTGGACGAGAAACACGAAATCTACAGTTTTGCGGCCATGTTGGAAACTGGCCGCCATCTTGGATCCTAAGGGACCAAACTCTGGTTTCCTCACATGAAATCAATTTTTAAAGTCTCGAGATAACCTGTGCAAAGCGGCTTGCTTTTAACCTAAAATGCCGCTTTCTTACAGTTTTCGATCTGTACCGCTTAGACTACAGGTAAAATTTAGATCGTTTTATTCTAGGTTAGACTGCTTGGATTCCACAGCTTCTAAAAATGTGCCAATATGTTATTTTGGTGTAAAATTTACAAATCACCTCATCTGTTCCATAAATACTTCCGATAGGCAAGCACCGTGAACCAGTGCGTCACTTGTGTACCTTTATTGGGATCTCGGTTATTATAGAGAGCCAGTTAAACCACCGTCTATCTATAGACGGTGGTTAAACTAAGAATTCTTTAGGTAACTGAGCGATTTGGCAAAAGCTTTTTTCCCTATCTCATTAGTTTTTTTAACTGAAATATCTTATTGTTAGTTTTCCATGGCGTTATTTCAAATAATATGTAAAATAGATTGCATCTTTTCACAGAAACTTTTTCTGTAAAGATTTTTAATTACAAACTGTCAATACGAAAAAAAAGTCTGTCTTCCAAAATCAATCACCAATCAGATCTAGTGGTTACCCATTAGAAATAAAACGGTAGCAGCGATTTCAAACGGTACAAAGCCATCCGGAGTTTGCGCATAGCGATATAAGTGTTGTTTACAGGTTTGTTCTAACCTATTATTTGTCTGATTCATGGTGTCTTGATGAGTTACAGATAAGTGATACGTAATTGTGTTTTGAAGATCAAAGGCTCCTGAATAACGAAATAAATAATCTGACAACGCTAATATACGGAGAGAAAAACTGCTCTAAAAATTTGTCAATTTTATCAATGTTTGGTCCATCAGTGAAATCTTATCTTGACGCCTGAATCTTTGATCTTCGATATACCTGGAACTTAAAAATTGCAATAGTCTAAATAGATATTTAACATTTCAATTTTCAGCTTTTCACTATTGAAACGGGAGGTAGATTTGTATTCGAAACGTAGTTTTCTTTAGGAATTTTAGCTTCTTTTCGATCAATAAATTGGACTTATATTTATAATATAATAGTGCTACATAAAAAATAATTCTTGACAATTACACTTTTTGCGCAATCTAGTATATTGACAACTAATTTTAAATTATACATAAGCATATTTCGAATATGTTTCACATGTTATTCATAAAAGCAAGATTGAGCCATTTAACAACTAATGTGGTACTCACCATTTTCGATTTGTTCTATAAGCCTTTTAGCAGCTGAAGACCACGCATTGGAGCAAATTCCATACAAATCTGCACCGGTGATATATCGGGGGCACGTTGCCACAATTTCTTTTAAGTTAACGTCCTCTGATAACCTAAACCTATAAAATTATATACGGTTTACTTAATTAGGAATAAACATTCCAATTAATCTAAAGCAAGTTCAGTGATAATAAAAAATTTTGAGTATTTCAGTTAAATACCCGGAAATTTGTGAAATTGTCGACAATCGCTTAATCAACCGGCCAAAATTTTCATTATAGAGACTAGCATTTAGCCTTACTTTGATATAGGTACCGAAATGGGTGGTTTCCTAGGTAAAGCTAGAAAATAATTTGACAAAACCAAAATAAAAACCTTATTTTTTAGCAAAAAATCAATGCTTTTACATTTTCCCGACATTTTCGAAGCATTTAGTGGCTTTTTTTTCTCCTACACTGATGTGTAAACATATCCTATATCGACATGCACAAATATTTGAGCAGCCCTCGTAAAATCACTGCGCAAAGAATCATATGAGATCGTATGATTCTTTGCGCAATGATTTTACGAGGGCTGCTCAAATATTTGTGCATGTCGATATAGGATATGTTTACACATCAGTGTAGGCGAAAAAAAGCCACTAAATGCTTCGAAAATGTCGGGAAAATGTAAAAGCATTGTTTTTTTGCTAAAAAATAAGGTTTTTATTTTTCCTTAAAGATTAATTTTTTTATTAACAAGGGTGACGAGTGTGTAAATTGTGTTTCGGTATTGTGGATAAAACTGTGTTGTAGATTTTTTTTAACGAAAAGCCGTTTACTTGAAGATATTATAATCTAGGCCATAAACCCTATAATAGGACTTTTTAGAAATGATGATGCATTTATACCAGGTGAGCTCAAAAATCGTATTTTTCCGAAAAAGTTGTATTTCGATTCCTATAAACTCCGTATTTTTAAGAATTATATTTTGGCTTTTAGTTCCCAAAAAGGGTTGACTTGTCACTATTTCTAAAATATATTAGAGCAAGTACATACTTTCTAGTGAGTGCTTGAAAAACTGAAGTTTTCGAATCCAAATCAGTACAGGGTTCAACGTACAATAGTTTGTCAAATCTACCTGGGCGCAAGAGAGCCGGATCTATTAAGTCTGGTCTATTCGTTGCCCCTAAAACAAAATATAATATAATATATAAAACACATAAAACTAAGCAAATAGTAAGATGTTTTAATACATTTTTGAAATAAAAGTTTAATGTTCATCTAATATTACTTATTTTTTTTTTATAGATTTGAGATCTCAAATATTTAGAAGAATTATCACCCTATTTAAATTATTTATTTATTCACACACATACACTATGACTATGGCATAATAATATTTGAAATCGTACATTAAAGGTACAAATGAAACACAGAAAATAAGCTGTGAAATAAACTGCTGGCCATTTGCTTTCGAGCAAGGAAAATTTCGCCTAAATTTAAAACTATATATTTTCTTAACCAGACATGATATCGACCTACCCAAGTAACAAAAGAAGCTTTAAAATATGGTTTTCAAAACGTTGTTACAGCCAAATGAATAAGACTCACTTAAAACCTTCTGCTCTAGACAACCTCTTGAAGGCAAGACAAAGGCTTTCTTACAGCCAAAGGGCCCACTCCTATGAGGGTCTCAAGACCAAAATCTTAAAGCTTGTTTAAAACCAACTTGCACTGAAATCGATTCTCTTATCATTGCCTTCAAGGCAATCATAAAACTTTTAGCAAGTGTCATTCAAAACCATAGGACTTATAGTGATCTAAGATTAGGATGAGTTTAAGAACTCTGAGATTTATAACATGTTTAGATAAAATTATCATAACCTGTAAATCAGTTACATCAAACAAATGTCCGTCATGTGATGTCGTCTAGTCGGTGATGCATTCCAACTCCTAAGAATAAACATGGTAATAATCTGGTAAATTCGCCGAAATGGGAGACAAAAATTATAAAGCAGTCGACTTTTTCGATGAAATATGGAAAGATGCCTTCTAAAAATTAAAACGCCTTAAATTTACTGCTTTTTTAAATAATTAAATTATTATTGACTAATGCTGAACAAGGTTTAATTATTATAAACAAACTTAAAAATGTTTGCTTGTAATCTTATATTGTATTACTGTTAAAATCCTCGTATTTTTTAAGGAAGGAACTGCGAAATTTTGATAAAATTATTGAATAATATTACCTCCCGAAAATATTTCCAATATGGACGTTTGTGCTGTTTGTAAAAATATGGCTTCTCATCATTTAAAACCTCAAGGTTTTTAGAAAGAAGGCATAAGTCCTATTAGTTTTGTGATAACCTTTGATTTACTGTAATTAATCTGTTTACTCCTAACTGTTCTTTAGAGTAAAGCTTATTAGTCTTGACCAAGGTTGCTCGGCCTGCTCATAAAACTACTTGGCCTTATCACGGTAAGTCTTCTAGCGCTGCGATCAAGTTTTTCGCACCCAATTAAATCGCCATAACCTCAAATTTTGTCCAGTTTTATGCTGATCTACGTTTTCATTTATTATCTTTAAAGATTGCAACTTTACTTTTTTTTTTATTACCATTTCTTGTAACTTGTAAGTATTTATGTGAAATATTTTCCATTTTTAAGCAAATTATATTGGACACCGCTACTGAAACACGACAGATAGTCAGAACGACAAGATGGCCGCTTTAAAAGAGCTCTAGGCGGTAGGAGTTAAAGTAATGGTTTAAGAAAGCAATAGAAAAGTCCAATAGAATTTTGTAAAGATTATATGGCCTTAATGAAGCAATATATTTTTCCTATCTAAGACTTGAGCTTTATTGCTATCTTATATAAAACTGCAAGGGCTTAAAGAATATGTTTTAAATTCAACTTAAAGCTATAGTTTTAAGACAGATTATTTTAAAACTAAACATACTTTAAACTCTCCAGAAGATCAACAAGGTTTAAGATTGATAACACAAAAGCCTTGTTAAAGCTAACACAAGAGTAACCGGTCTCAAGTCCATGGACACTTAATATTATTGCTGCCAAGGCTGCTTTAAAACTTAAGAATAAATGGACTTTAAGATCTGTTAGCATGTTTGAAGGTGTTCATAAAACTCCAGTACTTCTACCGACCATTTTAAAGCTGATATAAATTTAACTAGAATTTAAATTGTTACATGGGTACGGTTTTTAATGATTATTAGATTTATCTCTTAGGAAAAACTTTCCATAATGGATTTTTTTAAACTTTCAAAAAATTTTATGTACAGGGTGTCAAAGAAGACGGTAATTTTTGCTCCAACTTCAGTAGCATGTAATTTTCACAATATATATTTTTTTTAATTTTGTCCTGTACGTCAATTGAATCACTGGTCTATAGCAAAGAGAGCAGTCTGTCAAATTTTTGATATCTGCTATATTTTAAGAGATATGATTTTTTTGTAAAACCTTGATGTTTTCAACTTTTTGGTAGCTAGACCCACCCCACTGTGCGTTGTATCGTGCAAAATGCTGTCTGTGATATGCAGTGGCGTACTTATAATCACTTGTCTATGGTTTATGAGTATATCTCGCAATTTTTACCTATTCTTTTGTATTGGAAAGTACACGTCTTTAGATTAAGCAAGTTTTTCCTTAATTTTTTTTAACATTGCACTGTATCTACATGTATATTTTAAAGTGTGTCTCAATTTTTTTTTAAATTATAATTTTTTTTTAAATTATATATATATTTTTAATTTTTGGAAAAATTTTATTTATTTATTTCAACTTAATACAACACTATTCCTAAAATTAAATTTGTTTTGAAAACCCTTAAAATTAAATATCACTAGTTTGATGTGTTTGATTTTACGAGCGAGTACTTTCCAATACAAAACAATTGTGAAAACATGTGAGATACTTATAAACCATATAGCCATATAAGTGATTATAAGTACGCCACTGCACATCACAACATTTAGGTACAATTTTTTTACTGAACTTAAACAAGCTTCTCGTAAGGTTTAAAACTTAATTTTAAGAATAAATGGACTTTAAGATCTGTTAGCATGTTTGAAGGTGTTCATAAAACCCCAGTACTTCTACCGACCATTTTAAAACAATTTTAAAGCTGATATAAATCTAACTAGCATTTAAATTGTTACTGGGGTTACTAATGATTAATAGATTTATCTCTTAGGAAAAACGTTCCATAATGGATTTTTTTAAACTTTCAAAAAATTTTATGTACAGGGTGTCAAAGAAGACGGTGATTTTTGCTCCAACTTCAATAGCATGTAACTTTCACAATAATTTTTATTTAAATTTTGCCACTGTACGTCAATTGAATCACTGGTCTATAGCAAAGAAAGCAGTCTGTCAAATTTTTGATATCTGCTATATTTTGAGAGATATTGATTTTTTTTGTAAAACCTTGATTTTTTCAACTTTTTGGTAGCTAGACCCCACTGTGCGTTGTATCGTGCAAACTTTATAAGTGATTATCATTTTCCATCGCTTGTCTTCCGATATGATTACATTGTAGTTTCTGAATCACCATACCCATCGATACGTTTTTAAAGCATAAAGTTTTTTATCCTCAACCCGAGTCTGCAATCGCACTTCGATGCTTACTCATTCTGTTTTACGTATCCTTCGAATACGTTCAAAAATCGTGTTTTGTTTTGTGTTTGTGAAATAAAATGACGAAAAGAAGGGAAAATATATCGTCCAGTTCCTCAAGTAAGTGTTAATAAATTGTCTATATAGAACTCGTCCGATGGCCTAATATTTACGAACAATAAATGGTCGCTGATTAGTTGTTTTGGGGTTCGTTTATGCTTGTTTAGGTTAATCAATTTCCTATATAGTAGGCCGAGGGCCAAATATCTACGTACAATGATACAATGTACAGTTGATAAATTGTATTGAGGTTTGTGTAAGATTAGGTTTTGTTAAAAAATAATATATATAATACAAATGTTTGTGGCTAAATTAAGAGACCGCTATCTGGGCGGTTTGTTGTCACAAAAAAAAAAAACAAGTATAATATCGGGTTTCACGAATACCAAAAAACTGAGTAGTGCAAAAAGTAGTAGGCCCCGGGGCCAGATTAGCTAGGGTATAGAGAGGTAAAAGAAGTAGTGTGTACCGAGTACGTGAAATGTAAAGTTTAGACATGAGATTAAAAATATAATAGCTGGATTTCATTTAGAAGAACATAATCAATTTTTATTTTCGGTCTTTCATTTGTTTACGTAAGCCCACTAATTTCAACTAGACTATTTTAAGTAATTAGAATAATTAAAAAACCTTGCATAACAGCCGAGGGCTTATTAAATTCATATTCATGCAGTTTTTCAGTAAGGCACAATACGTTGACCTGACCAAGAGAAATAGAAATTAAAATACATAGGCCGAGGGCCTTGTAATTTGCGTACGAATAGCACTCGATCAATTTTTCTTTTCTTGCCGAGGGCAATAGAAAAAGAATACGTCCCGGCCGAGGGCTTCGCAATACAAAAAAATTGTTATTATTATTCTTATTATAAATTATTCATTAGTTAAGCTTATGGTCGAGGGCCTAAATATTTGACTTCTCCATAAAGAGTTGGTTAGATTGAATTAGATAGTAGGCCGAGGGTCTTATAATCTGCATACAAATAGCACTCAATAGAAATATTCTTGCCGAGGGCATAGAAAAAGAATAGGTTTAGGTCGAGAACTTCGCAATGCAAAAAAATATATATATATATATATTTAATATCATTTTTATTATAAATTATTAATTGATTAAGCCTAGGGTCGAGGACCTAACTATTCGGCTTCCCCACAAAGAGTTGGCCAGATTGAGTTATATAGTGCGTAGGCCGAGGGCCTTATAATTTGCATATTATACAAAATAGCAGTCAATCGAAAAATTCTTGCCGAGGGCATAGAAAAAGAATAGATTTAGGCCGAGGGCTTCACAATACAAAAAATTCTTAATATTATTTTCATTATAAATTATTAATTGATTAAGCCTAGGGCCGAGGACCTAACTATTCGACTTTCTAACAAAGAGTTAGTTAGATTGAGTTAGATTGTGCATAGGCCGAGGGTATTATAATTTGCATACAAATAGCACTCAATCGAAAAATTCTTGCCGAGGGCATAGAAAAAGAATAGGTTTAGGCCGAGGGCCTCGCAATACAAAAAAAGAAAATTATATTATTTTTATTATACATTATTAATTGATTAAGCCTAGGGTCGAGGACCTAACTATTCGACTTCTCCACTAAAAGTTGGCTATTGACTTTCTAAGAAGTGATCGTTTAATATGCCAACTTCAAACTTGGCACCGCCAAATGATAATCAGATACATTTTATGTGTATAATATTTCCCCTGTTTATGCAGCAATACTCAATTCCAATAGGGACAAAAAACAGTATATATTTCTAGTATGGTCGTGGACCTATTTAATAAAAATTGCTATCATGGACTGACTCCTTATTTTCTGCAAAATAGCTGTATATTTTACAGGGTGTTAGTTGTTTTGACTAAAATATCACCCGCAGACTATTGTCTGGAACATAGCTGCATACTTTACAGGATGTTATGGCAAAACATATTTGGCATTAACGCCGTGGGCCATACTTTCTGAGGGATAGCCGTGGGCTATTCACTAAATTCTATCATCACTTAAGCGATTAAAAGGCTGTGAGCCAACAGTATATATTTTCATATGGTCGTGGACCTATTTAATTAAGACTGCAATCATGGACTCCTTATTTTTTGCAAAATAGCTGCATACTTTACAGGGTGTAAATTGTTTTGACTAAATTATCTCCTGAAGACTCTTGTTTGTAGAACAGGTGTATACGTTACAGGGTGTTAGTTATTTGACTAAATACTATTGTGTGCAAATTTAATTATTTGCAAAGGTTCCTACAACACCAATTGGGCTAACAACACCAACCATTTGTCAGGCTTGGCTGATGCACTTTACTGTTTTGCAATGTGTATAATGCTCCTAAATGATTTAGGAATTATTATAAATACACAAAAAGTCAGTTAATACCTTCATAAAAATAACTTACCTAGGATTTACTTATGACTTAATTCAGAGGACCGTTTCCTCGACCGTTTCTTTACCTCTTAAGAAAATGAATTCAATAAAAGAAGCAATTAAAAAATATATTAACAAGTCAGTTACTACGATTCGAGATTTTGCAAAAATAATTGGTGTTTTGGTAGCAGCGACTCCTGCCGTTCCTCAGAGTCGTCATAGTATCAAAAGACAAGGTCACGCAAAATTTAAGGCCTTAAAAGGAAAGTCGTACATGACAGAATATTAATTTTAAAAAATACAAAGCAAATTATTAGCTAGTGGTTAGACAATCAAGAATATACTGTAAATATGAAGCCTAGTACGTTTTCATTGGAATTTTGTTTTTTTTTATGTGTCTGCGTCTCCTACAGGCTGGGGTGCCTATTGTAACGGCCAAAAATGTTGCGAGTTTTGGGAAGAAGCCGACAAGTTAATTACCTTGAAGTTAAAGCTGCTTGTCATGGCTTACAATTATTTACTAAATCAAATGGAAATATTAGAGTCTTACTTAGAATCGATAATAAGACGGCAATATCCTGCATTAATAGTGGGGAAAGCGTAAAATCGCAACTTAACCAATATAACCTTTCAAATTTTAGACTAGCGTGAACAAAACGTATAGCACTCTTCGCATCTTATATCGCTTCAAAAGAAAAACGGAACCCGACAAGGCATCAAGACAAACTTCCATTGAAACAGAATACGAACTAAACAAGCAGGTATATCAGAAAATAATAAGGGGTTAGATTTATTTGCAACTTATTTTAATGTAAAATGCCTGTTCCTGGTTTCCGGATTCAACCTCCACAGTTGTCGATGCATTTACAATTTCTGGGCATGATGAGTATTTTTACGCTTTTCCCTTGTTTTCTATGTTATTTAAGGCTTTAGATAAAATGATGATGCCACCGGAATATTGGTGGCTAGTACAGCCCTGTTATACCGTGTTTCCTAGTTTATTAGTTGGGAAACCGCTGACTTTTCAATCGAGTAAAAATTAGTTACTCTCTATAGAGACTCTCATCTGTTAGACTGGAAATTTTTCCTGGTGGCAAGGAAACTGTCTGAGAAGCATTTCCGGTCACGCCATCCCAATAATGTTTGCATCCATCTCAGAAGGAACTTAGAAACAGTACAATGTTGTGATTTTAAAAATGGTTTTTGCTTGTTCTGTGTTGATAAAACACCGGCTTTTAGTATTTTTACTTTATGTATTTATAATATTGCAACGATATATAAAATATATCTAACAACACTGTCAACGTTATCCTACTGTCTAAACTGTTGCTAACTTAATAGTAATAACATAGGCGTACCTATAAATATTTTTATTAAAACAAATTGTTAATTAATATTTAACATACAACGCTTGTTTTAATAAGTAGGTACTATAATTTCTGTAACAGCAAAATTTCGATGTCTTTACTTATAATTAAACATTTATCTGGACTTTTTAGTTCGCGAAATAAACAAAGGAGCTTCTTACGTCTTGATAAGTACATATAGATCAGCGCTTAACTTTATGTTTCACCGCCTAATAGGGATTAAAATATAATAAAAAGATTTTTGAAGGGAGGCTACAAGTTAAAGCCCCCTAAACCTAAATACGATTTTACATGGAACGTTGAACCTGTATTACTCTATGTATCAACACTTTACCCTTTACAATCTCTATCACTTGATAAACTAAAAAGAAAACGGTAACACTAAACACTTATGGCACTAAGTTCAGCACATCGGATCCAAATATTAACCAAAATTACGATCGACAATAATAGAGACTCTACAGTCAAAATTGAAGATTTCGGAAAAAATTTAAACCTCAGCTCCCTATAAAAGCCAGCCCATTTTTCGTATTTTCAAAAATCAGAATTACCTATTATATGTCGCAAATTCTATAAAACAGTGCATTAAAGTCACCGTGCACATTCGTTCCAATTATACATCCCTATTCTTAACTCTCAAAAAAAAAAAACCACATCACCACGCAATAACTCAAACCTTGAGTAGGTGGATCAACTTAATTTTAATAAACAATGGTATGGAATGAACCTTAACGTCTTTACCGGATATAGTGTAAGACACGCCAGCACGTGAGCAGCCTTTAAGTTTGACATAAACCTAAATGTCATTAAGAATATAGAAGGGTGGATTCCTAAAATTCTGACACTTTCTTCAGATTCTATACTCGAACTCTAGGTACACCCAGTGACATATCTGCCCATACAATTTTAAATTTGGGTATATCTTAGCCCTAATAGGTAGCCTTTTAAGTATTCCGTTGCCTAAGGTTCAATTTATTACATTTGTTTTGCTCTGATTGTATATCAATAATATATTATATTATAAAATATGTTTATTTATCTAGAATAGGCACCCTTAATTTTTAAGTGGTTAAGGAATTTATGGGATAGAATTTTCATTGATTTTTTTTGTCATACTTAAAATAGAGTTGAAATGAACGACTTTGCTGCCTTAATTGTGTTTTTGTGGTATTCTCAGGATTGAAGGTAGAATAATGCAAAATTGCACCATCTAGCTTTAAACAGCTACAATGTAATCATATCGGAAGACAAGCGATGGAAAATTGAAAGATTAATCGAATACCTACTTACCTGTATGAAGATTAATCGTAATTTTCCGAGCTTGTCTTCCGATATGATTACAACCCTCCCAACCACATGCCCCTTAGGCGGGCAATTTTGCTCTAAAACAGAATGAGTAAGCATCGAAGTGCGATAGCAGACTCGGGTTGAGGATAAAAAACTTTATGCTTTAAAAACGTATCGATGGGTATGGTGATTCAGAAACTACAATGTAATCATATCGGAAGACAAGCTCGGAAAATTACGATTAATCTTCATACAGGTAAGTAGGTATTCGATTAATCTTTCAATTATACCTTACGAAAATCTTGTTTATGTTGAGTAAATTTTTTTTACCTAAATGCTGTCTGTGATGTGCAGTGGCGTACTTATAATCACTTATATGTCTATGGTTTATGAGTATATCTCGCAATTTTTACCGATTCTTTTGTATTGGAAAGTACTCGCCTCTATATTAAGCAGGTTTTTTCCTTTTTTTTAACATTGCACTGTATCTACATGTATATTTCAAAGTGTCTAAATGTTTTTTTTTATTATAATTTTTAAATTTAATTTTTGGAAAAATTTTACTTATTTATTTCTACTTAATACAACACTATTCCTAAAATTAAACTTGTTTCGACTTAAAATTAAATCAAACACATCAAACACTAGTTTGATGTGTTTGATTTTACGAGCGAGTACTTTCCAATACAAAACAATCGCGAAAAAATGTGAGATACTTATAAACTTATAAACCATATAGCCATATAAGTGATTATAAGTAAACCACTGCACATCACGACATTTAGATACAATTTTTTTATTGAACATAAACAAGCTTCTAGTAAGGTATAATAATCACTTACAAAGTTTGCACGATACAACGCACAGTGTGATCTAACTACGAAAAAGTTGAAACAAACAAGGATTTACAAAAAAATCGGTATCTCTTAAAATATGGCTGATATCAAAAATTTAACAGACCGCTTTCTTTGCTATGGATCAGAGATTCAATTGATGTACAATGACAAAATTTAAAAAAATTGTTATGAGCTACATGCTATTGAAATTGGAGCAAACATCATAGTCTTATTTGACATCCTGTATATAAAAATTTTGACAGTTTAAAAAAATCCAACATTGGAAATTTTTTCTTAAGGGACAAATCTATTAACCATTAAAAACCAGAGATCGATATCATGTCTGGTTAAGAAAATATTTAGTTTTAGGTTAAGGCGAAATTTTCCTTGCTCGAAAGCAAATGGCCAGCAGTTTAGTTAAAAGAACACAAAGGAAAATTCGACAGAAAAATAACACTATAAGTACAATAACAATGTAACAAAATTATTTAAGTAAATGAAATATATCGTTTTAAGTTCGATAATGTATTATTAAAAATATCACTCCAAAGAAACTTTATCGTAATTACACGCCTTTCTATTAATAAGGGAAGCTTGGTCGTAGATAATCATATGGTAATCTTCATGAGAGCTGTTGATGCCTTGTCCGCCTCACAGGAATGAATAGTGAAACCAACTCTAAGAATCCAGTACTGTCGACTAGGTTGCTAAGAAGCTTATACAAAAACGAGAGTCGTCTTCGTTTATATTCAAAACTTCTCATTCCACACAACAAGCAGCCAGTTCTAGCAATCTAGTGCTTAAGAACAATATTATTCACAGGTAGGTTGAAAGACAATAATTGTCTGTTAAAAACGGCTCCAATCACAAAGGACTTTTTTTGCTACTTGAAGATAAAAAAATAAATATTATTTAGAATTGGAGCTTTTCCAAAATTTGGGATTATAATATGATTTTCTAATTCATACATTTACCGATTTCATGAAAATTTAGGAAAAAGTAAATCCGCTCGAAACGAAGTTGACTTACTACTGTACTATTCTTTTTCCAAAAATACGAATTTATTCAGAAAAAATAAATTCTGACTTATATTACAGCTATTAAACAAACTTGTATTTTTTAAATTAACTTTCCGTTTAAGAAGCTTACCATGTCTTTCTTTTACTTAATGTTGTTTGTTTTCCTCTAATGATCTTTTAGTTGCCTTACAATAATCTCAGCAAGAAGTAATTTTCACTTTACAACTTGTGGAACATTTCTTTTGGCGGTCCAAAAGTTGACTTACTATACCTAATATACAGAATATCCGGTTTATGGGTAATTTTAAAGCCCTCTCCTAGAACGTTCTTATCAGATTTTTGATATTTTTCTTCTTTTCTCCCGTCGGCTTTAACTCTTTCTCTGATTCTTTTCATGTTGATCCTTACTTGTTCTCTTCGATTCTCAATAGAGACTGGAGAACTAATAAAAAATGCACACAAATGGTATTTTTAGCGTAAGTAAACATATCCCTTTTTAATTTTATGATGTAATCTACAGAATTAGTCCTTTAAAACAATTTCTTCAGTGTCCACACTTTATTTTTCTACATTTGGACTACTGACTGGGCACTGCTGTAAATTAACGTGAACGTCTACTAAACTGTGGCTCTCATTTCTTGGCTCTAGACTGCGTGAAAGTGAAGTGAATTGGCATAACACAGTCTAACAACTACAAGAATCATGATTACAAAGATACTTTACCTATTATAAACACTTTTCCGCCGCTATCCAATCCATCCATCTCTGCTAAAAGTTGCGACACCACTCTGTCCATAACGCCCCCAGAATCTCCAGACAGACCTCTATTAGGAGCAAGCGAATCGAGCTCGTCAAAAAATATTATACATGGCGAAGCTTGACGAGCTCTTTCAAACACTAAAAATAGATAATATGAAGAGTATCCAGTTTTTTTAATACTAAAAATCTAATATGATTCTAAAATGCATCTTATTAACAATCAACTCGAGATAAGACTCATCCTTACTATGCACCTGGAAGCCTGTTTTTGAAGTATGTCAAAATGTATTAAATGCAATTTACATGTTGTACTCCTATATTTCCCCTTATCTACGGCCCTGATACTAATAAGGAAAGTAAAGTCTGAACTGCTGGAATAGACCGAGATAATTTATATTTTTAGTTCTTCTGGTGTTTCTATTATCTTACTAAATACATTCAGAGCAATTTTTTTGCCGAAGCCACCTGTACAACAATACTAAGACAAATATGGTTGTTTAAGCTTTTAAATTAAATATTACCAAAAATAGATTCATAGGCATCAAAGTTCTGCTGACTTCTTTAGTGCAATTATTTAAAATAATACATGGTAGAGTAGGAAGCTAATCTTACCTTCCCTTACGTTTTGTTCAGACTGGCCAACGTACATATTAAGTAGCTCAGGTCCTTTCACTGACAGAAAACAGATACTACACTCGGTAGCGACAGCTTTAGCTATCAGTGTCTTTCCAGTACCCGGAGGGCCAAAAAGGAGTATACCTAAAATATAAGGATAACCATTGCAGTTCGTAAAAACAAATTTAAAAAAACTATAACTCTCTAGCATATCCTTTCAAAATGTAATTAAAAGGAAGAAGATTGATTGATTTATCTATTGCTATAACCAGATTCATAGGTCCCGTATTATTTTGAAGTATTTCACAATCCCGATATTAAAATAATGAGTCCTAGGATTTTTTAAGCACACAAACTTGTTGAAAACTGTATAGATTTGTTTGACTTTTAGGTTTACAAATGAAACTTTTATTGATCTATAATAACTTAATCTGTTGATGTTTTCTATTTACTTTAGTTTTTCATAGTTTCTTTGTGGTTTATGAAAAACAGGAAAAATTATAATGTTTCATTTCAAATCTGTTCTGTTCTGTGTTGCACATAATTTTACAGGTCGTTTGCAAGTTATTCGCTACTGCAAGATTTGGAGGAAATTACATGTGATATTGATTTGCAGAAATCAAATTTAATTAGAAATATATCTAAACTTCTAAGGTACGTTGTACGTTCGCTACTTTAAGAAAAAGAAGAATTAAGATGGGAGAAAATAGCACTAAACCTTCCTATTTTAGACCAGACAATAGCAGATGTTTAAATTTTACTTAGTGGGTTGCAGACATTGATGTAGCGGGAATCTACAGGTAAGTAATTTGCGGTTTATGTGGCAGATAATAATTTTGCGGTAACTAATAGTTTAACTGCTTGTAAAAAAATGGTATACCCATTTATTATCGAATGGTTTACCATTAGGAAAGAAAGGTAGTTATAAAAAGGCAAAATTTTAATTTTATTCTGCTATTTCCAAATTTTTAGCTGATATTTTAATTTAGAAGAAAGATCACGATAACTATTATAGTAAAACTGGATACCTGAGATATTAAGCTTCGTTCAATTGTTGCACCAAATTTCTTAAAATGTTGGAGCAGTCCTATGTCGCAATTTACACTTATTTCATATAGTGTTATTATTTCATTAATGTTATTTTCATGGTTGTTTCGATTATTTTTGTTAATAAAACATTTTTTACTTTAGTCAGAGCATGCTTGACCATACAAATTCGAAAAATAATTTGTTTTTTCAATGCATGCATGGATAAAAAAATGTTCTTCTGTAATAACTCCCGATCGCGTGAAGTTATCGATATGCGGTTTAGAAGTTTTTTTCCTGCAAATTTGATCTACTTTCTGATTCTGTTAAAATAATTGTTATATTTAAAATTTCGGAGAAAATTTATAAAAACTATGATCTTTTGAATTGGTGCTCCCTAAGGGAACAGCAGAAACCGATTTGTCATGGGTATATTTTGTTCATAATAAGCAAAGTTTCCCCTCTCAAATGAGACCTAGTTTGCTCAAATATGTTGAGTGAAACTAAAGTTATAGGCATTTCAATCAGTCAGACTTCTCCCTTCCCCCCACCGATATTTGATGCCCTACAATCGAAAGTGATGAACTAAAGAGATGCAGAATTTCACAAGGATTACAGTGGTGGTATTCTTTTATCAACTTAAAATATTATTTTTTTTATGTAAAATGCATTTTTCTACCCGACCATAGCTCCCTAGAGGTAGAGGCATGAACTTGAAAATTATTTCCAGTGTTTTCTTTTGGTCACTTTAGTTATATAATTTTTTATCGCAATTCTCTACGATTAGTGGTTTCTGAGATACAGCCCCTTACCTCGCTTATTTGACCACCCTGTACTACAAGAGTTTCTATTAGCAATGTATTACCTATTAACTATTAACATGGTTTATTATCGATTACTGAAATGAAAAACTAAAAAGTATATTAAGATTATTTTAACATTCAAATATACATCTTTAGGTAAGTAGGTTTCATCTCACGTTTCACACTTTACGGTAGTGAGGAATAGTAATATTATATCATAATAATGTTTTATATAAACGGGTGAGATTATGAACGAGGACGAGCAAGCGAACCGCGCAGTGCGGTAATCGAAGGAGTTTGTAATAAATTTACTCCCAGAGTTGAATTTGCCATACAGCTTATTAGAAAAATAAAAATAAATCCAGTCTCGTTTTTAGTACGAGAACGGGACGGATCAATTTCGAATATATTGTCTTTACAATAATTGCATCTTCACTACGATATACAGGCTTACAATTTTTTTTGGAAATATTTCTCTACAAACAAAATTGGCATACATCTTTTCGATAGGTATGATCTATGGAAAAATGTAAGGGATTCATCTAAGAACGATGAACGCTTTCCTTCCACTGGTTTAGGCTCCGTTGTGGGTTTATCGTTTCGAGATTCATAATTTTAAAATTCCGATAGTGATACTTTAGACAACGTCGCGTAGCCTGCACTCGTCTAGAAGGAACTGGCCGCCGTTTTCATGAAAGCAAAGTAACTAATCATTTGAACCCAAATATTACATTCCATGCGCAAGTAAATAAAGTCATAGTAGTACCCTGCGAACATTATTTTAGAAAAGTAAGTACCTCTTTTAAC
>MU181965.1:148044-201384 GCA_016904865.1 Pissodes strobi
CACTAGGGGGCGTAACTGCAATCTTGAATCTAAAAAAGTGATGTTTCTGTGAATTCCGCTATATTAACCTAATAAAAAAATTCCACATATTTGAAGTTGAGGATAATGTAAAACTTTTTTGTTTAATGCTTTTTGCTGTATCTCTAAAAATAAAGTGGTGGGGGGTATTCAAAGTTTTTTTTTAAATAACACCCTGTATCTGCGAAACGGCTAAGCCGATTTTAACAAACTTGGGTTGGTTCAAAGGAGCTACTCTTGGGCTTCAAATGTTGTATTATTTAAGGTTTCGTTAGTTTCACATGTCGCCGCTAGAGGGCTATTTTCGACATTCCTACAGAAATGGTAAATTTTCTCAAAAAAATTAAATGCATTGATATGATTTTTTCCCATGAAAAAGTAGCTAAATTATAATGGCAAAACAAGCTCGCGAAAACCGCATCTCGATATCTTGTTCCTAACCCAAAATATAGACAAAAAAATTTATTACTTACGAAATCCCTTAATCTTTTTTTTACTGTATTTATCTCGAATTTTCTCTTTTATAAAAGTTGTGGCCCTGAAAAGGGCCGATTTAAAAAAGGAAGGTTCTTAGTGCCCCCGCAAATGCTCGAAATGCTGACCATCACGCTCTATGCATTGCTGAAGCCTCTCATGGGTAGACAATTAATAGAAGCAGGCCATGGAAAGAAAACAAATGAAAATATAAATAATTCTTCCTCAAATTGTCGATAGTTGTCAATAGTTTCGATTTATTTTGAGCAATTTTTGTGTTTCCAAAATGTGATTCACGAATGATGAAACTGTTGATATGCTTGCGGTTTATTTTGAATGTCTTCAAAATGCCGCAGTAGCTAAATGAGTTTACGCGGCCCGTTATCCAAATCGACGTCCTTGCGATGTGAGAGTTTTTCCCCAATTAGTGGCGAGCTTACGAGCCAATGGTAGTTTTCGGCCTGCGTTTCAACGGCAAAAAATTGGAAGGACACAAGAAAATATCAACTACGTACTGGGGTATATTGAAGGAAATTCTCATGTTAGCACAAGAGCGTTATCGCTGGAGTTGAACATAGGACGAACAACGGTTCAAAATATCTTGAAGGGCCATAGATAAGTTCTAATAGCTATCACAATATAGGTATTTGCTGAAACTTTTTTTTTAATTACTTTTAGAATGCATCCATATCATGTAGTTCTACATCAGGCTTTGAATGAGGAAGATTTTGATCGCAGGTTGGACTATTGCCATTGGATGTTAGCTGTGATACGCGAAAATAGAGAATTTTTATTTCAAATTCTTTGGACCGATGAAGCCACTTTTAATAGTGATGGGAGAGTCAATCTGCACAATATGCACTATTGGTCTGCAGAAAATCCGCATTGGATGCGTGAAGTTCAGCACCAAGGACGTTGGAGTTTAAATGTGTGGTGTGGCGTACTGGAAGGCAAAATTATTGGGCCATATTTTTTCGAGCAACCCCTAAATGGCAATGTCTTTCTTGAATTTTTGGCCAATCAATTACCGTTGTTGTTGGAAGATGTGTCTCTGGAAACGAGGCAAAACTTGTTTTTGCAGTTGGATGGTTGCCCAGCACATTTAGCTATTAATGTGCGAGAGCATATCGATGCAGTATTTCAACAGCGGTGGATGGCAAGAGGAAGTCTGTTTCCATGGCCTCCGTGATCACCAGACTTACCTTGTCTGGATTTTTATTTATGGGGGCGATTAAAGGACATCGTGTTCCAGACTCAACCGACGACCAGAGAAGATTGCAATACGAACCATACCGAGAGCCGAAATTGAAACTGCAGTTTTGTCTACCCATGAGAGGCTTCAGCAATGCATAGAGCGTGATGGTCAGCATTTCGAGCACTTGCCGGGGCACTAGGAACCTTCCTTTTTTAAATCGGTCCTTTTCAGGGCCACAACTTTTATGAAAGAGAAAATTCGAGATAAATATAGTAAAAAAAAATTAAAAATTAAGGGATTTTCGTAAGTAATAATTTTTTTTGCCTATATTTTGGGTTAGGAACAACATATCGAGATGAGGTTTTCGCGAGCTTGTTTAGCCATTATTTAGCTACTTTTTCATGGGGAAAAAATCATATCAATGCATTTAATTTTTTTGAGAAAATTAACCATTTCTGTCGGAACGTCGAACATAGCCCTCTAGCGGCGACATGTGAAACTAACGAAACTTTAACTAATACAACATTTGTAGCCCAAGAATAGCTCCTTTGAACTAACCCCAGTTTGTTAAAATCGGCTTAGCCGTTTCGCAGATACAGGGTGTTATTTAAAAAAACTTTGAATACCCCCCACCATTTTATTTTTAGAGATACAGCAAAAAGCATTAAACAAAATAGTTTTACATTATCCTCAACTTCAAATATGTGGAATTTTTTTATTAGGTTAATATAGCGGAATTCACAGAAACATCACTTTTATAGATTCAAGATTGCAGTTACGCCCCCTAGTGGTCATTTTAGAAAGTTGAAAATATTTTCCAGGTTTTTCTCTTGACCGTTTTAGTAATTACATTTTTTGCCGCAAGTCTCTACGATGGATAGTTTCCCAGATATAGTACCTCGCATTCTTAGTTGGCCACCCTGTAAACGAATGAAATGTTTGACGCGCTTCAGCCGCCATCTTTATTATTTTCAATCATTACTTTATCCCCTCTTCACGCTAATATTTCTAATGTTGACATGTAAGCATTTGGTAATTTATGAATGACCTGCTCTGTTTGTTGTTTTTATATGTTTTTGGTTCCGGTCGAGGTAGGATTCGAATTCAAGGAAGTTCCAAAAACCCCCCCAAAAAATATTCTCATCCCAATACCAAATCCATAGCTAAACATTTCCATAGTAAAGCCGGTAGACGCCGAATTTTCGTAGCGCTTTTCTTCGTAGCAAATATTTAAGGTGTCGATAAGTGCGAATTTCCGTTTTCAAAACCAAACGTAGGGGGTTGCATCTTTAAACTCGAAGAAATTACTTTTCAAGTCTCGACCGGAGTGCGCTTTTTTGAGAGTCTCGTTTTGGAAAAAAATCTTCGACCTCGTCGGTCTCCTACCCCGGAACATGTAGGTGCAGCACTAGGTTCCAGCCGAAGTCGGAATCGAATTAGGGAGGGATAGTCCGAAATTTCCACTTACCCGAATTTCAGCCTGATGATGACATTTTCCTAAACAGGAGCCCTTAGCAAGAAAAAAGTTTTTTTTCGCGGAGCCTATCCATATACTGGCAAATTTATACTATTTTATACTGGCAAATTTATACTATTTGAAATGATGAAAACCACATTTCAGTCACCAGGACATTGCATTTTTAAGGATAATCAGGCCGGAGTCTGATTTCACCCAAAACTAGGTAAAAATCGCCTTCTACTTTAGCTACACGAACAAAAGTAGGAATAGATTTAAAAAAGGGGCAGCTCTTGTCGCCAAAATATTCCCCCCCCCCCCCCCCCCAGTTTATCCTTAAGGAGGTTTAGACATCCATTGGGCTATTCTTTAGAATAACAAAAACATGCTCCATTTAAGTAAATATTGCACTACGAAAGTATATTTATTTTTTGTCAATCTGCAAAACATTTCTCTATAAAATGTGCGTGACTATTTAATAAACACTATATATCTTATCACTTATCCCGGGATTTAACTAGATTAATATCGATATCACGGGACCGCATTTTTCTTCCGAATTTCATTCCCCACTCTCAGGGATTTGCAAACTTTAAAAAAAAAACTTCTGATAAGTAAGAATAACGCCAATTCTCTTCAAAAGAAGATGCACCAATCCATTCACAACAACTTTCATTTTAGAACGTTTTGTCTCTATCACCTCTTGGCGTCCGAGTGTTTGTATTTTTTTTTTGTAGTTTAATTTCAAATTAACTTTTTAGTAATTTGAGCACATTAAATGCGAACAAAACCGTATGTCGAGTTATTATGAAAAAGAGGAAAAACGTACATTGTATTTAGTTTTTTGGATAGTTATAATATTGACGGAAAGTGTGACACACACTGCCACAACACTAAAAGTTTGCAGCAACTACAATCTAAAGGCAAAATACTAACCTGATCTAGATAAACCAGAATTTTTAAACATATCTGGATGTTTCAGAGGTAAATTAATCGTTTTTATAATCTCGGCTTTAACGTCATTTAAGCCCCCCACATCTGACCAGTGCACTTTAGGTACTTTTGGAGCACCTTGACTCTCGTTGTAGTTAGAATGCATAAAATCTAAAAAAAATAAAAGTAACTATTTTGAAAGCAGTCCAAAAATACTATCTCACTGTGAACATACTATTAATCAACTGCTAAACGAGTCATTATATTTTGAAGATGGACATAGTGGTAACAACGCTGTTCTGTTTAAGGTGGAAGTGTGACTAAACTTCAATAATTATTGAACTGCCTTCAGTATTCACCCAATATTGCCAAAGATACGTGCATTGGCTGAGAAACGTCGTGTTATCATTTTCCAAAATATAAGGCGAAGGAAGTTTTACCAGATTTAAAAATGGTAGTAAAAAGTGGCTTATTTGAACTTTTATTTCTCTCTCGTTTGAATTGACAACTACAAGTTACTCTTCTATGCAATAACATACTAACCAATAGCTTGTTCAAAATCATCTTCGTCCAACACCACGATGTAATCTTTGCTACCTTTCTTATAAAAATTACTTTCAGCGTAATACACCAGAGCCTTCAAATCTTCAAAGTAAAACCCATGAGTCTTATTTGATACAGTTTTTAGATCAAATTCCTTTAGCTTGATATCATTTATATCTAGGACCCATTTCAGGATCTGGCTCCTTTCTGTATCTGTGGGTGCATTGATTTTAAAAATTTCCAGAAATACCCTCTTAAGTTCTGCAGGAATGTCTTTTAAATTACTGCAGCAAAACAGTATAACAGGAAATGGATTGTTGTCAAACAGATTATCCAAATATTTCGTGAAGGAGTTGATTAATCTCGAGTCATACTGGCCTTCAGCGTTTTTACCAAAATTCTATAAAAGAAAAATAGATATCGGCGTTACACTGAGATCTAAATGCTACCTTAGAGGTTGTCAGATATACAGGGAATAATTGTAGGAAAGGACAAACATCAGAGACAAACAGAATACCTGTAAGGAAATAATCAACTAAGATTCTAAAATCCCTAACAAATATACAACCAGTGACGTAGATATACTTCTGAAATGCAGCAGATCAATGATTTTCAGACAACAAAATATTATGTCACCCAGTATCATAATTAGGGGTAGGCCTATTGCCTAAAGCTTTATTCTGTTATAAGACATATATTAAATAAACGCCATCCACCTTTTAGATTTTTAATCTTCCAGATGTGTTTTGCACTATTGCTTCCGTTCAAGCCCACCAGTCATACAAACAGCATATCAATTCAATTAACATTTGCTACAATGTATTGAACGCGGAACCAATAATAAAACTATTACAAACATACAGTTTTCCACAAAATGACGAATGTTACTAAGAAAATAGGGTTTTGAACCATCAAATGTTCGGTCAACATTTTATTACTTAGTTTCTTTTTCATAAGTTATTTAAATTGTACCACGAATACTGCAACCGACTTCTGCGACAAAATTGAACTGATATATGGAAATCGGAGCGATAATTTCAACGCTTGGAAATAATAATTTGTACGAATATCTTGCTTTTTGTTATGTAGACTGTGCATTTTTATAGAAAATAAAATTTTATATCTTGTGATCTATCAACCAAAAGCTTTGCTTATCCGAAATTGGTTTCGTCCCCTTTATATCGGTTAACACTTTATATATAATTCGATCTGTAAGCCTAAAGTTAACATGATGTAAAAATCATTTTTTTATAGGTAATAATAAAAACGAATTATAGACAATAAATCAATTTTATAAATGCAGAATTTTAGTATTGGCTATCTGTGCATAAAATTTATTGCAAACCTATTTAATTTTACTTAAACTATTCATATTTCATGAAAATACAGCAAATATATCCTCCAGTCCACACTAGAGATTTCCGAATCCCATCAGTAAACAGATCTAAGCAATTGAGCAATTCTTTAGCTTTGCCATTCTTGAAACTTAAAAACAAATTGGGCATTAAAAGCATTTTGAAAAGCTTTAAAAAATCTCCAATAGGGAAGGTATTTTGTAGTAAATTAGATATTTACTAGGTAGTAATTTGTATGACAGGAGTTACTTTTATTTTTTGATTTCTAGTGTACTTATGATTTTACCGCATTTAATAGTGATTGCATATTTGTAATATTTTCTTCAACTGAAGTTATTCTTATAACATATGAGAATTATAAAATCAAATGAAATAAAAATAACTTTAATCAGAAAAAATACAGATTTACAATAAAAATAGCAATTTAATGAGTTGGCGACAACAGTTAAAAATTTATCTTAAAAACAAAGAATCTGTGCAACAATTACTTACATTTTTTATACATATGGAAATATATTAAAATATACAAACATATTAGGTATATAATAAAACTACAATAACAAATGGTTCTAACCAAACGCCCTAAGATCCAAACACGAAGCAAAGCAGTTATTCAAATTAATTTATACCTAAAAGCTTATTCAAAGAATCTCAGGACTTCTCTCAGTTGCATTAAGGTTATGAGTGGGAAAATTAAGGCATTGGTTGTTTGTAACAAAGGAATTTGGAAACATGAAAAGGAAACTATAATGATGCAATTTTCATGATTAAAATCATCTTAAAGCACACATTTAAATTCAGAAAGAGAGTTGAGAGATACTATGTTTAAAAATATCATTTGGTGTCTAAATTTCAATTTATACAGTTGACTTACTCGTTGTGATGTTATCTCATTATACTCAATACTCAATAATCTATTAATGTCAATCACAAAAAAAGTGTCACACAGGTCAAAAAAAATAGTTTTAACAATAATTAAAATTACTTAAGTTAGATACCTAATTACTCAAAATAATAAAATAATACAACAAGTGATTAATACAATACTCATTATAGATTAAACAGTTCACAACACACTAAAATCAGAGTTAAAATGGTCATTTGTTGAATAGAAAGCCTCACTTATTAAGAACATTTTCAGTCTTGCTTTAAAGGGCTGAATAGGTAGACTTCTAATGTTTAATGGTAGAGCATTAAACATTTTTAATGCCCAGTACCCCGGACCATCCTGACACCTTCCCAAGCGCCAGAATTCCGGTACCAAGTTTCCACTACCTCGAGTAAAGTAAAGTAAGCCTTTATTTCAAAACAGGTTACAACCCACTTACATTAAATTCGACACAACAATACAAAATAATACGAAGAAAATCTTAATCTAAACCTAAGCTAACCTACCAATTACCAATCGCAAATCATTAAAATTATGTATCCAAAAAATCCATGAGCACATCTGTAATTGTCTTAATAGGCGAGAAATGAATGTCACACAGTTCAGATATTAGATTAAATGATTGACACATTGCAAACAAGAGTGCCTGCGTAATGACATTAGTACGTGGCCTTTGACTATAGAAGGTCTGGACATATCTAGTCCCAAGCCGGGGTACAAAAAATTTTATTTGGGAAAGAAGAGAAGTATACTGTATATTGTTGTGAATTAAATTGTACAAAAACTTTACCATAATTAATTTCCGCCTAGATAAAAGTGATCTTTCGTAAAAACGACTTAGTAACTCATTATGATCAGATCCTCTCGGTGGCCAAACCCTATCGCATCTAAACGATGAAAGTTTGAAAAATCTTCTCTGGACCGCTTCCAACACGCCGATGTGGCAAGAGTATATTGGACCCCAAATAACACAACATTACTCCAATTTGGAACGCACGTATGAGCAAAATAGCAATTTTAGCGTGGTCACCTTACCAAATTGACGTGAGTTTCTCATAATAAAGCCTAGTGATTTCAATGAAGATTTAGCAACAATTTCAATTTGAGGAACAAACGTAAACCTGGTATCAAACATTACACCAAAATCCTTGACCCGCTGCAAACGACCCAAAACAGTAAAGTCAATCTGATAATTAAATAAAATAGGCGATTTCAGTCTATAATAACTTACAATATGACATTTTGAGATGTTAATGCCCAATCTGTTTTCGACACACAAATCATATAGGATATTGATGTTTTCTTGGAGATAGTTACAGTCAGCAATACCATTGATCTTACTATACAACTTCAGATCGTCAGCATAGGCCAACCTGGGACACTTCAATCTGTCAAGAAGATCATTGATAAATAAAATAAACAAAAGTGGCCCCAAGTTGGAGCCTTGAGGAACCCCTGATGTAGCCGAAAAAAGGCTGGATTTAAAACCTTCATATTCAACAAACTGTTGACGATTAGATAAATATGACATAAACATCCTTAATTACCCGTCCGAAAAACAGAACTGTGCAAGCTTGCTCAATATAACTGCATGATTGATGCGGTCGAACGCTTTTTGGAAGTCAGTGTACAGGGTGTCCCATTTTCGATGATATTACGGGGTATCTCACTTACGAGTAAAGATAGAGAGTTGCGGTTTTCGCAGTACTTTGCTACATTTTTGTGAAAAGAACGATGGTATAAACAAAATTTTCATAGCCCGCTTCGTTTCTGAGATACAGGGCGACATTGAAAATAATTCATTTTGGGACCCCCCTTGTATCTCCGTTATCCTTTAGCATATCGCAAAGCTAAAAAAGTGCTCTTATACAGTTTTTGACGTAGAATCCAGTGGCGTGATCAGATTTATGCTGTGAGCTGTCAATTTTTAGCTATAAATCAAACTTATGTTTTTTTAAAAATAACACCCTGTATATTTTTATTTCCGTTGATTAGAAATGTTATAAGCTTTATAAAAATATATAACACATTATATGTATTTTAAATAGTAAGCCTAAAATTCATAATTTCACAAAATGTGTCTCGATACGACACTCTTGTATTTTTTTTAATGTAACACCTTGTATATTTTTCTTTCGTTTGAATGGAAATTTTATAAGCTTCATAAAAATATATAATACATGATATGTATTTTAAATAATAAGCCTAAAATCCATAATTTCACAAAATGTGTCTCTATACGACACTCTTGATGAGTATAGTATAAGCATTGTCTTTTAAACAACGGTATAAGTATTAGCAGGCATAGACTATTAAGAACAATGGAATGGTAATTTTTTATTGGCAAGACCTTTCAGTGGCAAAATTTACATGGCTCAAAATGAAAATTATCAATATTTTGAAAAATATGACATGTTAGTCTGCTTTATACAGAGCAATGAAAACTTCCGCTATATATTCCAATAAGTTTGTTTGAATACTTATTTACCTTTTGACTTATTTGGGTTTATTTTTTTAAGTATCATTTTAATTTATAGATATTCCGAAAGAAGGCATCCTGATCTTTTAATGTTTTCTGGAATAAAGAAAAAAATTGGTAGAACAAGGAACGTTGCCTCCGCCCTTACCGCGATTTTCCTTATTATACGTTTTTGGTAGGGGCCGGATAAACGTTCCATGTTCTCTTTATTCCAAAAAACATTAAATGACCAGGTTGTCTTCTTTCAGAATATCCATAAATTAAAATGATACTTAAATAAAAAATAAACCCAAATAAGTCAAAAGGTAAATAAATATTCAAACAAACATATTGAATAATAGTTGAGAAGCTTCACTGGAGTTTTCATTGCTCTGTATAAAGCAGACTAACATGTCATATTTTTACAAAATATTCATAATTTTCGTTTTCAATTATTGTAAAAATACAATATTACACAGAAAATATAAATTTGCCACTGGTAGGTTTTGCCAATAAAAAAATGATCATTCCATTGCTCTGATAATCTCTGCCTACTAATACTTATAACGTTGTTTAAAAGATAATGCTTATACTATACTCATCAAGAGTGTCGTATAGAGATACATTTTGTGAAATTATGAATTTTAGGCTTATTATTTAAAATGCATATCATGTATTATATATTTATGAAAAGCTTATAAAATTTCCATTCAAACGAAAGAAAAATATAAAGGGTGTTCCATTTAAAAAAACATAAGTTTGATTTATAGCTAAAAATTGACAGCTCACAGCAAAAATCTGACTACGCCACTGGGTACTACGTAAAAAAAGTATATAAAAGCACGTTTTTAGCTTTGCGATATGTTAAAGGATAACGGAGATACGAGGGGGGTCCCAAAATGCATTATTTTCAATTTCGCCCTGTATCTCAGAAACGAAGCGGGCTATGAAAATTTTGTTTATACCATCGTTCTTTTCACAAAAAAGTAGCACGGTATTGAGAAAACCGCAACTCTCTATCTTTACTCGTAAGTGAGATACCCCGTAATATCATAGAAAATGGGACACCCTGTACACTACGTCCACTTGGCTACGTACATCAAGAGAATTACAAATATTTTGCAAGAAGCATGCGAGATTAGAGGTGCAAGACCTACCAGAAACAAAACCATGTTGGTTATCGGAGATTGTATGTTTAACATTGCTAAAAATAAAATTGTAAATTATTATTTCAAATACTTTTGAGAAATTACATAGAATAGAAATTGGGCGGTAGTTTTGTACCATACCAGCATCACCCTTTTTTAAAATGAGTGAAATCCTAGCTGTTTTCCACATTTGGGGATACTTACAGCGAGAGAGAATAAGATTGAAAATATGAAGTAATGGTTCAACAAACGCGTTAATACAATCTTTGACAACCAAACTTGGGACACCGTCCACGCCTGAGATTAATTTGTTTTTAAGTTTTTTACTCGCTTTAATTATATCATATTCTGAAATTGAGGAGATGTCGAGTGTGAAAGCATTATTGACGACAGGTACAATATTTATTTCATGAGAATCACTTAAATACACACTTTCAAAAAATTTATCAAAAGCTTCAACTATGTCATGAAGATTAGTAAGTTCATGGTTGTCCATCGTCCTGACCACACCAGGAATCCTAGATTTAGCCTTTTTGCTGTTAATAAAGGACCAAAAAGTTGACGGGTCTGAAATAATGTTACTTTCTGCTTGTTTTACAAAGTTTGAGTAATCAATTTCTATATATAATTTAACAGTACGCCTAAGTGTATTATATCTATCTCGATAAAAATTGGTATTACATTTGTTTAGATCTTTGTAGGCCTCCTCTTTTTTAAAGATGTTACGTATTAGTTCTGAGCTGTAATATGAAGGAAATCGTCTGCGACGTTTGATTTTAGGAGGGACAGAACCAAGGACAGAACTAGAGAAAATACTATCCAAAACAGAATATAACTCACTACAAGCACTATTGACGTCGTTAGATTCAACTACAGTAGACCAGTCCGCGTTAAGTATAAGATCATATAATTAGGGAAAATTCGCTTTACGAAAATTATACTCGGCAGGCAAATTCGCATTTAGGTCGATATTAATTATACGGTTTGGTGTAATATTAAAAATAATTTCAAGAGAGGGGTGGTATACATCTACAGTAACAAGTGGCATGTTGTTTTTGATAATGTTGCAAGTAAAGTTCGCAAATACAAGATCTAAAAGCCTATTGTTCTTATTCAATATCTTGTTATACTGACATAGGTCAAGTATATCTGAAAAATTGTTCATCAAATCAGTTTTACGGTTAGGTATACTATGATATATATACCCGCGATATAAAACGGAACATTAAAATCACCCAATATCAGAACATATTTTTCAAGTACCTCAGTCAATAAGGCGAATTGCTCTAGGAACATCTCAAACTCATAAAGTGAAATACTTGGAGGAATATACAGACAAAAGATATATAACACATTACAACCTACAAACACCTTACAGCAAATTATGTCAATAATCACTGAAATATTATTTCGAAAATCCGATAAGTCTACCTTTTGAGAGATGTATTCATCTGAAACAGCTAGCAAAACACTTCCTTCACGAGAACTGTTCAATTCGACAAAATTTCTGTCTGTTCTATAGACGACAAATGTTGTAGGAAATAACTCTGCATCAAACACGGCATCGCTTAACCAAGTCTCGGTCACTGCCACAACGTCCAAGTTACTAGAACTAACAGAATGAAAGAACTGTTCGGTCTTACTATTCAAGCCTCGTACATTTTGATAGCAACAGCTTATCGTCATCGTGAATAGCGGGTGCGATCAGTTTTTTAGGACAAGTTTAGGCACACCGTTCTCGAACTTGATTCTCAGACTATCCTCCTGCTTTGCCACGTCGTAATCGTTACACTGCTTTGGTGTCATATCGCGTAAATCTACTTGGATTGAGCGGCCCTTGACCTATTTCTCAACAAAAGCCCCACGTCAGCAGGGTTGTTGAGAGTTACCTTTAAGGCTTTCCGGCCATTACGATTGGGTTTTCCAACAGCGACTACTTTGTTCACCTGTACAGGCTGAGTACAAATTCCAGAAAGGACATCGCCCAGTTGTGTTGCGTAAGATATCGGCATTAAGCTGATAGTTAAACACCATCACATTGCATAGGCGCTTTTGACGGTCCAGCATCTCAATCATGAGGTTGCTGATTGAGAGGTACGAAGTCCTCCTCCAACTACTCCTACAGAAGTATTTACGTTTTCGAGTGATTGTTCCAGTTTGACAATACGCTGTTCTAGATTGACGCCTCTATGGATGTTGTCGCTATTTTGAGTGTTCAACAATGACTCTAGATCATCGAGTCTTTTGACGATTTTTGGAAGATTAAACATATTCTCCCTACAGGATGGGCAAACAAATGGCATAATACGGGATACCATAACAATTACCCTAATTTCTAATTTCCGATGACGAAATATTTCCACAGGGCTTGCAGATTACTTTTTTGCAAATATCGCATGGGTATCCAAAGGGCTCCGTCTTTGGCTCCTTGAAGACGCATGCATTACTGCTTTTGTGACATATACCGTTGTTACCACTCATCGTGATCAAAATTCAAAACATGTGAACTTCTTAAAGCAAAACAAAACCAGGATCGGTTCCCCTGATTTATTTTCGGAAAATCCCCCCCCCCCCCAATATCAAAAGCATCTAATACAAGACGCTTGTCGCGGAAAATGACCCACTGGAATGGAACACTCACTTCCCTGATAAGGAAAGGTAAATTCCGCTCAACAATGGCTGCAAAAAAGTGTTTTTATGGCTATTGTTATCCTCTGTGGCTTGCAATTTTAATCAATAGAATTAGGTTCTTGTTTAATTTCTCGCGACACACTGTGTGTTGTGATCATGAACGTCTGCGTGAGTCCTGAATTCTTCAACATTCCTCCTGACATGCAGAAGGCATTCCAGTATGTACAAAGACGGTACAGTTAACAGACTCATACTCACAAACACACGCCGACAGTCTTCCCGATAACCCTAGCCACTCACAACTCTCCTCTGCAATCCAAGTATTCTGTGCGCATTCGCTGTTCTTAAAACACTGATCGAGACACATTGAGATATATGCCTTAATACGAATATAGACATATTAAGCCCATTTGACAGGGCACTTATGTGATTCCCCCATTGCAGCTTCAGGTCCAACACAACCCCCAAAAAAATCACCTCACTGGGATTGGGTACATCCACTTCGCGCATTGTAAAGATGACTCTGTTAGTCTTTTCCATATTTAACAATAATCGATTTGAGCAAAACCAGCCCTTGGCTCTCTCCCGCGCCACCATGGAACCCCTCAATGAATCCTCCAAAGTATCAGCAGGGAAGGCCACCGTTGTGTCATCAGCATGGAGTGTGTATTTTTCAATACTATCGTTAGTTGGCAAGTCATTAACATAAATTACGAGGAGCTCCTTGCTGATGTCACCTCACCAACGCTCACCACTTGGTACCTGGATTCCAGGTATGATTTGATGAGTTGGATGCTGCTAGTCGAAAATTTATAATGCTGGAGTTTACTAAGAAGGATCCTATGGTCGACGCAGTCGAAAGCCTTGCTTAGGTCACAACACAAAACTGAGTCATATTGTTTCCTATTAAATGCATCCGCTACACCCGAGACAAGATCTAGAATTCCCTTGACAGTGTTCCTGTCCTTTCTAAACCCCCATTGGTGTACCATATACAACTCATTTATTCAAAGTGTTCAACTATATGCATTGTATGATATACCAGTTTACTATATTATTTTAAAATGTGCGCAAGACAATAAGTTCTTATTGAATTATTTACACTGACGCCTTATTCTATATAAAAAACAATAAACAATTATTCGTAACTTATAAGTTATTTTCTTTAGAACAATAATTGTCTTAAATTAATACCAAATGTATGTACCTTAGATCTGAGCCTGTAGATATAGAAATAAAATCCATGAAAAAAAACTTACCTCAAATTTATGTATTGATATAATACATGGTGCAGACATTTTTGCAGAAAAAAACACATTGTTGAGCTTTGATTCATTTTGAGCATACACATTCGCCGACAGATCAGAATTATTTATCCTAAAATGGTGCATCTGTGCATTCGCTGCTAGAGAGCTCATCAATATATCGTCACCACAGCCTTCTGCACCTTGTAATAGAAATACTGGCCTCAACTTGAAATTTTCTAAAACAAAATACATTTAAGGAAAATTGTTAAGGAAATCATGAGGGAAATCATATGGCTTTTAACTAACATAATTGTTCAGTGTATTGGTTTGGCAGTTTCATACTAAATACCATCCACTAGATACTACAGTTTTCGTTTCAGTACTAATATTCATTGTAATGCCAATGTTTGAAAGAATCCATGAAAATAAAATTTAATTGTGTACAGAATCATCCAACGAGAATTGAACAAATAGGCAATTTTTTTGGCTCTACCTGTATATTTCCAAAAAGCCATCTTACTTTTTAAATCGGGATACCCAGTATATTCTAAAATGTTTGAATTCTGTTTGAAATTCTATACAATCTAATATCTCATCATATAAATAATTTTGTTTTTGAAATATTGACATGTGGAAAAGGCAATTTTCAGCACTTTGGATAAATGGATTGGACTTTCCTACCTTAGATGAGAATTACCAATTGTCTGGCATCAACTTTCTCATTTAACTGCAAATAATTAAAAACTAAGATATGAAAATTAAACTATTAAAAAAAAACTACCTTTTATTCAGAATAGAAAAACTGAAAATGTAAGAAATCTTTATAATAACAAAATCTATTTATCTTCAGTGTCAGTATCTTCTTTAGGAATAGACACAATGACTCCAATATTGCCACCCAGTATTTTTTTTGCATGATCCTATGCAACCTATTTAATTTCTACTACGTGTATAAGATTTGCTTTCATACAATCTAATAAAAATGTATTTAATTATGTTTTATTATGTACCGATTTAATATAATAATAAGTTACCTTTTTACATCCAAAACAGTGGAATTTATTTATCCACTCTGTTTTTAGTTAAAACAAAAACAGTTAACGAACTTTTTATCTGAACGAGCACTCTCATCAAAAGAATTTCAAGTTCGCAACTATAGTGGGGGATTTACCAATATTTTTGATAAGAAAACAAATTGCGAACCAATTGACAACAAATTACTATCCTCTATAGTCAAGAAGAAGCTGATACTAGGATTTTGGTGCATTATACTCTCTGCTAAACATTGTATGTATTATTTGACATGCATCGTGGACTCCAATGACACTGATGTACTTGTACTTCTGGTGCATATTAAAAATATATATATTTCTAGAGAATTTGTGGTAAAATGTGGAAGAGGAAATTCGGTGCGATATGTGGCCGTTCATGACACCAACCCAGAAGAAAAACTTGCAAAAAAATTACCTGCATTTCATGCTCTAACTGGTTGTCATACAACCAGCCAGTTTTCAGGATTAGGAAAAATAAAATGTTGGAAAATTTATCTAAATTATTCCGATTATTTAGACGGTATTGGGTCCAGGAATTTTCAGATGGCATGTTCAATAACATAGAGAAATTTATCATAAAATTATTTTCAACAAATCCGAACATTTCGTCTATTAATATTTTCAGGACACTATTGGCCTATTCATCGCTAACTAAAAAAAACTAGCCCCTACAAAAAATAGTTTAAAATTTCGCAGTATGAGAACACATTATCAATCTAAGGTGTGCTTCAGTTCTTTAGATCAAATCCCCTATTACCAGAGGTGACAGAATGAGGATGGAAATTTGAGGAGGCAGGTGATATCCAAATCATCCTCAATTTTAACAACACCAGCATTTCTTTCGGATGTAAAAGTATTTATTGCATGTGGGTGTAAAAAAAGGTAAATTATTATTAGATGAAATAGGTACATAATAAAACTCAATCAAATAATTTTTTATTAGATTGTATGGAAGCAAGCTTGTAGACGCAGAAGAAATTAAATAGGTTGCATAGGATCATGCAAAAATACTGGAAGGCAATATTGAAGTCATTGTGTCTATTCCTGGAGGAGATACAGACACTGAAGATAAATAGATTTTGTTATTATAAAGATTTTTTACATTTTCAGTTTTTCTATTCTGAATAAAAGCTAGTCTTTTTTTTAATAGCAGTTGCATTAAGTATACGATTTTTTTCTACTTCTTTATTACCTAGCAACGTATAGGAAAAATAAATTTCAGTATAATCGAAAATGTCTTCATTGACTTTATTCAATTAATAATAGCTATTATTATTATTATTAGTATTCTAACCCGTAATGGTGTAAAAGCACTTATTGTATTGTACAATAGGCGCGAGAGAGACGAAGCTATGAAGAAAAGTGAGATACGAGAGTGCTCGGGAAGCGAGAGATCGGCCGGTCGCTGCTTCAAGAAAATTACTTTTTTACATTTAATTCTATTTTTCCATTACCATTTGAGAAAAAAAAATGTATTCATGCACCTATGTATTCTAAATACTTAAGGTAAACTTTTTGCAAGAATAAAAATTTTTGATTTGAGCCTTCATTTCGGAGAGAATGCGAGGTGAATACAAAAATGAGTATATTTCAATCAGATTTTGCCCAGGTTCGAAGCGAGATATTTCAATTTTTTTATTTATTTTGCCATAAGGGCCAATGTAATCTGCATATTTCAAGCAATGATAAAAAATATAATTCGTACAAAAATGTAGATGAATTATATATGAAAACATTCATAATTTAATATCCTACATGTTCATATAATAATCTCGATTTTTAGGTATACTGCCCTTTTGCCCGTTATGATTTTTTATTACCTTCGGATTTTGAATTAATATAATAAAGCCATCATTCTGTGAAAATTTCAGCTTGTAACCCCGAGGTGCCCACAGAAGTCAAAATAAGTTATAAGTAGCACTCTACTATACAGCTTCTCATGGAACAAAACAAGCAGTTGCATTAAGTATATGATTTGTTTTCTACTTCTTTATTACCTAGCAGCGTATAGGAAAAATAAATTTCAGTATAAACGAAAATGTCTTCATTGACATTCAATTAATAATAGCTATTATTATTATTATTAGTATTCTAACCCGTAATGGTGTAAAAGCACTTATTGTATTGTACAATAGGCGCGAGAGAGACGAAGCTATGAAGAAAAATGCGATACGAGAGTGCTCGGGAAGCGAGAGATCGACCGGTCGCTGCTTGAAGAAAATTACATTTTTACATTTAATTCTATTTTGCCATTACCATTTGAGAAAAAAAAATGTATTCATGCACCTATGTATTCTAAATACTTAAGGCAAACTTTTTGCAAGAATACAATTTTTTGATTTGAGCCTTCATTTCGGAGAGAATGCGAGGTGAATACAAAAATTACAAAAGCTTAAGTTTTACAATTTCCACCCTGATAGCATTAGACTGCTTGAGACATATCTTGATGGTAGAGCCCAATATGAATTTTTCAATGGTCACCAATCAAAAACAAAACAGGTAAAACATGGTGTTCCTCAGGGTTCGGTTCTGGGACCTACCCTTTTTCTTGTTTATGTGAATGATCTTGTCAATGCTGTGCCAGATGTACGGTTGCTTCTCTTTGCTGATGACACAACTATCTACTTCACATATATGCGCACCCTACAGATTGATGGTATTGTCTCTGACATATACAATAGAGTGGAATCTTGGTTTGTGGCTAACGGGTTGTCTCTCAACAGTGCTAAAACTCAGACCATGAACTTTTCCCTGTCACACAGAGCCCCTAAGCCTGTAGAGCCTTTTGTCACTTTTCTCGGAGTCTGTCTTGATCCAGGTTTGGTCTGGGCTGAGCATGTAAACAAGTTGTGTGGTAAGCTTTCTGGTGTTATTTTCCTGATCAGAAATCTCTCGGGATGTGTTTCGGCAAATACATTGCTTCAATCATATCATGGTTGCTTTGCTTCTCGACTTTCTTATGCACTTTTGGTGTGGGGGCACTCTTCGCATGCTGACTTGGTGTTTGGACTGCAGCGTAAATGCGTGAGAATAATTGCAGGGCTCCAGTATCGGGAATGTTGCAGACAGAGCTTTGTGCAGTTGCACATCATGACTGTACCCTCACTCTATATTTTTCAGTGCCTATGTTATATTAGATCGAACATGAATCAATATCAATTCCACAGCAATGTACACAATCATCTGACCAGACATCGTGGCAATATTGTGCGTGGGTTTCGTCGGCTCTCGAGGACCAGGGATGGTACTGGGTATCTGGGCCTGAACTTCTTTAATTCTCTGCCAGCTAGTGTTCGTTTACTGGAACTGAAAGTTTTCAAATCACGAATAAAAAGTTTTCTTTTATCAAGGCCATTCTACTCCTTCCAGGAATACTTTAGCTCAGATCTTGGTGAAGTATAGATGTTTTTTATTTTAATTGTTGTAATGTTGTTTTATTAACAGTTCTTTAACTTTTTAATTTCAAGTGTTTAAGATGCAATGTAGTAATTGTAAGTTTATATGTAGTGTAGTGTTTTATATATATATTTTTTTACATGACTTGTGTGATACTATTTTGTAATTAACATTAATAAATTGATTGATTGATTGATTGATGAGTATATTTCAATCAGATTTTGCCCAGGTTCAAAGCGAGATATTTCAATTTTTTGATTTATTTTGCCATAAGGGCCAATGTAATCTGCATATTTCAAGCAATGATAAAAAATATAATTCGTACAAAAATGTAGATGCATTATATATGAAAACATTCATAATTTAATATCCTACACGTTCATATAATAATCTCGATTTTTAGGTATACTGCCCTTTTGCCCGTTATGATTTTTTATTACCTTCGGATTTTGAATTAATATAATAAAGCCTTCATTCTGTGAAAATTTCAGCTTGTAACCCCGAGGTGCCCACAGAAATCATTTTACAGAAGGCTTTTACTGCGTTGGGCACTCTACTAGTATGGATTCTACAGGTATTCAAAGTGTTGAAAATGACGTTTTCACGTCTATATCTCGACAATAAAACAATTTCGACCTATTATTATGAGTTAGTATTCTCAATGTGCCGTATTGAAAAACTGCTCTCACTCCCTATCCTATATCTGCCATTGTACTCTGTAATTATACAGTCCCTGGACTCAGAGGTTTTCCCAAAAAAGTGTGGAAGCTCTCATCCAATAAGTATTCTTTCAGCCATCCCACACAGTAATTTGAGTACATTACACATATTATAATTGTAAATCAACAACATGGTTTTATCTCAGGTAGATCTGTTGACAATGCTGTTATTAAACTTTTCGAATATGTTAACTTCACAACTAAAGCTGGATTTATAGTTTCCGTAAAGTAAGAAGTAAGCAGTAAGCCGTAATCGATAAGAAGTAAAACGTAAGCAGTAACAAACATTTGATTCATAGTTTCCGTAAGAATTTGTTTCTTATTTTTGTCATTTGCCAAATTCAGGTTTATGGTAAATATTATGTTCTCCGTCCTCTATCTTTTCCTCCACTTTTTTTGAATCTCTTCAATTATAAAATACCATAAATTTAGAAAACTTTAATAATTATTAACATTCTACCTACTTACATACTACATACCAGTGGAACACATTGCAGAAGCAATTGCCTCACAAGAGCCCCAAGCGTTGCATCTTTTATTAATATCTATATAATCCTTTAATATAACGAATAATGCTGAATAATATTTATTAAAATATGGTCTTCTTCGTATTCCGTCAGTAAAAAAATACACGAAATGTAAACAAACCAAAAATGCCGGCAGCCGACGAGCATGCGTTCAGGTTATTACGCCTGTGCACTATCGCCGTAAGCCGTAAGAAATGGAATTGAACCATTTCTTACTTCTTACTGCTTATCGCTTACTGCTTACTGATGAACTGTGAATGTCAACGTTACTCGCCATTTGTTTATTTTTCTTACTGCTTATCGTTACTTCTTACTTCTTACTTTACGGAAACTATAAATCCAGCTTTAATCATGGTGCTGAAGTACATGCAATCTATACCTATTTTAGCAAAGCCTTTAATATGGTAAATCACTTCATTTTATTGTCAAAGTTGACAGTTGAAGTGTTATATAGTTCAATTCAATAAGTCTATATTCATTGCATCCTCCTCTCCTCCTCAATACAGTATTGACATTATTATTATAATCTACAGGAAAAATACATAAGATGGGTATTTTGGATTTCTTCAAAAATAAAGGTAGAGCCCATAAAATGTCAGTCCCGTATCTACATACCAAACTATTGATATGCATAAAACCTATCAACAGAATACTACTGTTAGTGCTTACTTCTACTTAAAAAAGGATCTATAGCCGTCTTTAACATGTTTAAGTAATCGACTAAACCATATGGATAAACAGTAACTTCTGAAAAGCATTTGATTCCACTATGCACTAGTCTACTGCCTATAGTAGACACTGCTGGAATAAAACTTTGAACATTGGCTGATTGCTTTATAGATGTTTCACCAATGACACAGAAATACTCTTTGGTCACTTCCTTATCTCCAAATATCACATTATTGCACTTAAAATGTATTTTTTCTATCGAGTTCAACTTAAGATCTGCATAAAAAGATGCTTCGGCAAAATATTTGATATTTATAGATACCACATCACCTTTACAAATTAGCTTTGGTAGTTTAAAGTAGCCTTCAATAACTATATCAATTACTGCATTACTGATATTATAAGGGCTAGCTATAAGAGACAGCTCAACTTCTTTAGCAAAATTTAGGTTAATTGCTGATTTTACAAGTTTTACACCAAAAGAGCTCTTCACGAAATTCTTTATAAAAGAGTTATTGTATAAAAAGGTGCTCGAAATACATAAATCATGTTTCCTACAGAGCAACTCAGGTATCACAACTACTTTCCGCACAGTTTTGGAATCCTTATGTTGCATTAAAAGTATTCTATCACTGGGATAAAGATGATCTGGGTGAACTATAACACAGTTATTGATATCACAGTTACTTTTTGGATAGTTTCTTAGGATATTCCACAACACAGCATCAGACAGTACTACAACGGAGTACATTGTATGTCTCTTCAAAACGGAGTAGTATTTAAAATACATATAGATTAGAAACCATATTGGATTATGCCTAGGGTAAATAAGCCTAGAAATATAGAAAATAAGCTCTGATTTATCCATGTTGGTTTTTAATTTTAGTTGCACATTTATTAGCGAATTGTGTATAATAATAAACTTGCGCAATAAACCCAATATGCCATGTTTTATATGCTATACGCATAGGTTTGCCATATTTTGATCGGAAATTAATTGTGAATCAATCTGCTAAGATTTTGTTTTTTCTCTGACTGCTTTTGAGTTTTGGCACTTGTTTTTTGTTTTGTTTTTGTTTGTTCTTGATTTGAAGTTTGTTGACACTGTTGACAGTTGTTACTTGTTGGATAGGAATGGCCGAAATCAAATCGTCAAATCGATTCAGCGGTGAATCGATCCTATAAACCGATGGCGATGCACCGAAAAATCCAATAGTTCTCAGAGCTTCGACTGTCGCCCGCGACAATCCCCACTCCATGCTTTTCAATGTCGAGCGATAGCTGTCACGTCACGATAATGTCAACCAAAACCAAAAGACGCGTTCGGGACATAGCCTGCGAACTGTTTATCGAACGTTCTGAGCAACTAATTTAATATGCCCCAGGTCGTTTGAGGGCGCGCTAGTCGTGTGCCATGTCAAAGTAGTCAAAAACAGCACGCATGTCTTCCGTCAATTTTGAATTAACAACGACAACGAGACGAATGCAACAATCAGAATCATTTTCATCTATGGTTCGGGATGCTCACGCCTTTCACTCCGTGCATACCTAGAATGCACCAGCCGTTCGGGTAAAGCTTTTCGTGGAAATGGAGTAGCTCTTTCAGCGTTCGACTATTACGGAGTGGGGTAAAAAGAGTTTACTCCAAAAGTTCCACCTCGCAGAAGGAAGATTTTGGAGTGAGCCTGCGTAGTTTGAGAAAGGAGCGAGAAGTGTCGTTTTCGATTCTCATTTTGTGTCTTGTTTCTTGAGAATTTGAATTTTGTTTGGGTCATATGTACAAATTTTGTTGCCGTGTGTAGTACAAGATTATAAAAATATGGAAATAAGTAAATATCTGCATTGTCCTGTTGTAGACGAGGCAAGTAACCCCGATATATTTGTTGGATCACAGGTACTATGTAACAAAACATTAATAAAATTTGTAATTGAGCAAATATTGTGTCAGAATTCTCTTTAAAAAAACCCTTTTCCTAAAAATTAAAATTGAAAACAGAAAACAGCTGTTTTGAATCCGTCAGTAATATGTCGTTCCCAGGTCCAACAACTCCGAATCGTTCGACTATACAATTTGACTCCATGCGCTCCAAGATCACGTGCCCGAAAATCCACTCGTACTCCACTCAAACTCCATTTTAATACCCGAACCCAGCTTTAGATTAGGTAACTTTCCTTGTCTAAAATGTCTACCATCTGTCATTTTACACAATATCCCCAATGAAAATTAAGTGAAGTTGATTCAAACCAATTCCAGCGACAACTGGCGATACTGTAAAGGGGGTTAGGGGTTCTGACGTTACTTGTCTCCTATTGGCCAGAAAGAGTGTAGCCGGCGACAGTTGAAGCCTGAGACAAAGTTTGTACCTTTGACAAGGGACCCTTGTCAAAGGTTTCTACGGTATAAACCCAATGTATAAACCACGACCACCTATACGACAAACTGTGTCTGAGAACTAGGCTTTAACTGTTTTTTTTTTGTTGAGGTGTAAAAATGCTCTCTTATGCACACTCTCGGTTGAGGGTAGTGTGGGACTCTCCTCTCTGGGCATACCCACTAAAACTTCACCATCTTCCATTGATGCTAGTGACTCTTATCACTCTTACATCATCCTTCATTGGCGTGTTGGCAAGGTTGGCCTCCTGTTGTTCTGTTCTGTTGTTTGATGATTCTAGGCAGGATGTTGTGTTTGTGATATGATGCTTTGGAGTGTGTGTTAGTGGGTTAGTTCGTTTTGGGGTTTTTCTGTAGTATTTAGCTACAGGTTTTTATGGGTTAGTAAGTGTTAGTATTATTTTTGGTGGTTTTTACTTTTATGATTTTTATGTGTTTTTGTGTGTTTATTGTGGCCCTTTTACGGTGGTTCTCGTAGTCTTTTGAGCCGTGCTCTTCTTGGTCGGTCTTCCCCGTCAAAAAGTGATGTTATTAGTGGATTTGCGTTATAAGATCTTTTACACAAATAGTGCACTATATAAAAATCGTCCTTTCCCATTAGTCGATCCGCAGGGCCCTCCGCTCGCTTCGCTCGCTACGGGGGCTCAAGAAAAGGAAACTAACCAGGTGCTAACCCAATCTAACCTAAGACATACCCAAAATCAAGAAAAAAAGCTGTTTAGAAACATAATTTAAAAAAAAAAAAAATAGTAAAAAAAGCAACGGGGTTCGAACTCGCGTTTTCCACGAACGATCTAAACCTCTACACCACCAGAGTTCTTAACAGAAACCGATTGCATCACGCAGACATATCGTAATACGAGATGGATTGACCAATAGGAGAGGTCGATTTTTACATAGTGCACTATTTGTGTAAAGGATCTTTAAACGCTGTGGATTTCTGGATTTGTGTGATTGTGTACTTTTTCCAAGAATCTAACATGTCTGTTTGTTAGGTGTTCGTGAATCGTGAATTGTTTCGACTTTTAGGTCGGCGTGTATGTTAGTGTTGCGAATGTACCATGGTGCATTTGTGATTTGTCTTAGTGTTTTGTTTTAGAAAACTTGTAGTTTTTTCTTGTTTGTTTTGCTTGTGTGTATGCAATGGCTCCGTAGAGGACTTTGGGCTTGATAACTTGGTTGTAGAGTAGTAATTTGACTTTGATTGACATTGAACTATTTCTGTTAATTAAAGGATAGAAGGCTTGCTTTGCTGCAATGCCTATGTTAATTTTGTTTTGAATGTGTTGATTAAATGAAAGTTTGCTGTCTAGGGTTACCCTAGATATTTGAGAGTTTTTTTCCACCTTATCTCGGTGTTTCCTAGGTTTAAATTTGCAGGTAATCCACGTTTATTGCTAATGAGCATTGACTGTGTTTTATCGTTATTAATTTTGATGTTCCAAGTTTCTGCCCAGTCGTCTATGGAATTTAGGTGTTGTTGTACATGTATTTTGAGTCTTGCTGTGTTTTTGGGTGTCGAATATATGCAGATGTCATCTGCATATATTGAGACTTGTAAGTGTGGGTGTCTGGGTACATCCGCTGTGAATAGCGAGTATAGTGTTGTGGATAGCGGGGAGCCCTGGGGGACTCCCGCTTCCATGTGTCTTGTGGTTGATAGTTCAGAATTTATTTGGATGACGAATGCTCTTTGTTTTAAGAAAGAAGTAATGAGTGGTGTTATGGGTAGTGGCAGGTTATGTTGTGTGACTTGTGTGTATAGTTTGTGAATGAGTCCCTCATGCCACACTTTGTCGAAGGCTTTTTCGATGTTCGATGTCGAGGGCTACAACTGCGGTTGATGCGCGCCTTTGCAGTCCTCTAGTCGCATCCTCAACCAGTCTGGCAAGCTGGAGCTCCGTGCTGTGGTTTTTTCTAAACCCAAATTGTTCATTTGGGATTAGATTGTGTTCTGTTATGTGAGTGTTTAATCTGTTTAGTATGAGGCATTCTGTTAGCTTGCTCAAGGTAGAGAGCAAGCTAATTGGTTTTGGGATGTGGATTATTTTTGCTTTTTTCCAGGATGCTGGAAAGTGTTTCAGTTGTAGTGTTTTGTTTATTATGTATGTTAGTTTTCGTATTGCTACGTCTGGTAGGTTTTTGAGTGCTTTGTTTTGTATGTTGTCTAGTCCTGGAGCCTTTTTTGGGTTTAGTTGCGCAATTAATTGCGCAACTTCGTCGGTGTTTGTTTGTTGTGTTTCGTCTTCTGGGTGTTCGTTAATTTCGGTCATGATTGCTCTGTATGATCTCTCTATGGCCGCTTCGTGTTCAATAACCTGCGCTCCATCTCCCAAGGTGAATTGAGACTCCAGCGAATCTGCGAACGCTTCGGCCTTCGCTTCGCTAGAGTACGCCAAACCCCTCAAGCCGTGGATCGCCGGATATATCATTTTGCTTTTATGCTGCATAGTTTTAGCAATTCTCCATAGAGAGTTGTTTTGTATGTTTAGTGTTGTTAGGTATTCCGTCCATTTGTTGTTTTTGTGGTTTTTTATGTCTGTTTTTATTGTGTTTGTTAGTCTCTTTCGTTGCCTGTTGAGTTCTGCGTTGCCTGTTAGTTTGGCTCGTCTTTTCAGTCTGTTTCTTAGTCTTATGTTTTGGTTTATATTTTCTGGTAGTGTATATGGGTTCTTTGTCTTGTGTGTACTGTTTTCTTGGCTGTGTTTATTGCTGTTTATAACTCCTCGGTGAAGCCTACAACTTGGTTGTCCAGCTCCGCCTTAGAGTTTATGTGTGGAATTGGCTATTGTATGTTATCTGTTAAGTGTTTTTTTGAAAATGTTCCAGTGAATAAATGTTTGCGTGTTTGCTCGTGCGTTTTCGTGTATGTTGTTTATTGTAATGCCAATCAGAGAATGATCTGACGCAGATAGATCCTCCAGATTGTCTATCACAACGTTGTGTGGAATGTTTTGTCTATTGGCAATGTCTACTATGTCGGCTGATTCACCGCGCAAGTGTGTTGGTTCTGTGGGAGCGAGTACAGTGTAATGTAATGTTTCTGCGGTCCTGGGTAATATAGTACCATTCGGATTCGTGGTTCTACATCCCCAGATCCTGTGTTTTTCGTTGAAGTCCCCGGCCGCTTTAACTGTTGATAGGGAAGGCCAGAATCAAATTGTCAAATCGATTCAGCTGTGAATCGATCCTTTAAACCGATGGAGATGGCGATGCATCGAAAAAATCGAATCGATATGACAGTTAGAGATGTTATATTACCTCATATTTTTTGTAGATCTATCCAAAGACATCTTTGGATCTATCTAACATTAGCTAGCTTTTTACCTTAAACTTTGTTATTGCTGGTAGGGGTTTTGGTAAAGTTCACTACCCACTGAGTTTTGCATTTTTGTTTGGTTTGTTTGAAAGCTTACCTTAAATAGAACAGTTTAGAACACAAAACTCGGTGGATCATACACTTTTTCTTGAAAAAATCACATATTAAGTCAAAAAAAATTAGTTTTTTTCTTGATTTTGGGCATGCCTTGGGTTCTTGTTGGTTGAGCCCCCGGAGGGCCATGCGCGAGCGAAATATTAGTAGAATGATACAAAAAAATTACTAAATGATATATGCGCAAATCAAATATAATATGGCAACCAGTTGCTAAAATGCCCTTATTTTCACGCTACACCCGGGAAAGTAGTAGGGACAGTTCGCTGTTCTAGGTCAATTAACCTCAAAACTCGAACTTTGGTGGCTTTTTTCGGCTCAAATCAGGGGGATCCGCAGATTTTTTTCTCTTAAACTGTTCTATAACAAGAGAGCTTTCTACTAAAAAAAATGCGAAATTCCGTGGGTCGTGAACTTTACCAGACCCGCTACTAGGCTGCTAGTGCTAATAATAATAAGCATTTATAGCATTTTATTTAACTTTGTTTTGTTTTCTTTGTTACCATTTATGTTATGTTTAACTAACATTGTCAAGATTATTAATACATTTAAATTTGTTTCAACAAAGTTTTTATTAAGTAATTCACAAAATATCTAACCCTAACCCTATATACTGTAAGTTATATATTTAATACTCCTGTATCGTGTGTCGAGCCAAAAGTTGTCCGAAATCAAAACGAGATAGAATGATCGATGTGTACTTTGAACGTTGAGCGCATGTCAAGGATATCAACCAATAAGCGGTGCCCCTTCGATTATCGATCGCCTCCACGTGTGCGTGGACGTATAGAGCGCCGGATTGTCAGCTCGTTTCTCGTTTGATTAAATATATGGTTTTTTCCATTTCTAGTACTTCCCTTGGCTTTGCTACAAGGCAATCCGCCAGCAAACCTATCTTCCGGCGCTTAGACAGAGGCAGAGCTACCATTCTACTTGTGTTACACGTTATTCCAGTTTCAGGGGCCTATTTGGTGAAATATGACGGGCCTATGCCCCTGGTGAATCCCGACTGCTGCAAAAATAAGCATATATGAAAGGCATAGACAAATATGATCCCACGGGAACATCCGGTTCCTCCCGGCTTGGGTACCGGCGTGAATGGGTATGTTCCAGAGTATATAGTTCAGTGGTATTTTCTCTGGCTAGGACTCTCGATTCTTCCTCGGGGAGAAAAACTATCACTGAACCAGGCGTACGCCCAATTGCCTTTGCCAATGATGACAAAAGAGCCGGTGCAGGACGCGGTGACTCGACCGAAGATGAAGCGGACGTAGTTTGCCAGTTAGTCTTTCCAAGTTGTAATTTTAATAACCGCATATCGGATTCACTCAAATCTAATGCGAATTGAATGAATTGATTCGAACTATTTTCTTTTAAATTTTTTGCATCCCTAACTTATGGTGACCATATTTTGTCAATGCCAGTGTGGGACGCATAAGGATAAATGACCGACGACCAGGGGGAAAGACAGGTTTAGAGAAAAATTTTAAAGACGTACAATTTTTTTTCGAAAATAAAAACAAAACACAAACTAGAAATAACTGCAAGGCCTTGGAAACCAAGGTACCGCCATTGGTGACAGGGGGTTTTGATTGGTAAATGTTACTGGCATAAACTGATAATGACAAATTGGAAATGCTGGACGCATGAAATGCTGGACAGCTTGCAAAAAGAAAGGACGATCCCGCACAATGCGGGACGTCTGGCCACCTTACCCTAACTGTTAAAGACTTGTCATTGTCTTTTAAATATGAAAACAAGCAGCGGCAACCTCCATAACAAAATATAAATCAGCTGGGAGGAGGCGTACCCATGTCTTTACGGTTCAGTGAAATGCTAGCACTAGCGTTGGCAGTGCAGTGGTCAGATCCTGTGATTATGACACGGCGCGGCCCGGGTTCAATTCCCGTCGGTGGCAACACCTGTTTTCTTTATTTTTTTAAAGGTTATGTTTGTTTATTTTTTAAAATTTGGGTTAGTTTTGTTTGGTTGCGTCCAGGAGCGAGCGAAGCGAACAGAGGGCCATGCGTGAAGTGAAATATTAGAACACTGAATTAGCACGTACGCATGCGTGAAGGCTCAAAATTAGTGTAGCTAGTCGCGAATCTAGCTATAGGTGCTAGGTGTACAATAAAATACTATACATACACATTGCACACCCATTCATGGAAATCAATGATGAAATGATTGAAATGAAGAATCATGAAAAGCTTGGCGTGTAGTATTTAGGCCTCCCATAGTTTCGCTTGAAATATTTACGGTCCAATAAATTGCTTACAGTGGGTCTGGTGTGATGGCCCGGGCACAAGAATAATAAATAACCAGAAGCCAATCTTTCCTCGTTGCTACGCATTGGCTGCCGTGACCTTGCACTGGTCGATCCGCCGAAATTCCGCCGAAACTCGCCAGTGTCGGCGCTCATAGTCGGATAACAAGCGATGCATGTCTAAGATGCACTCTCTATTACACTCGCGAACAACCACCTAAAAAAAATCGATTTGTATGTAAATGGACCTGGCGCATCCGATTTTGGAGTTCGCCAGGCAATCCAGAATTGCGAAACTGGTCAAAATTGGCAATTTCTGAAAAATCTCAAATTTTATGTTATATTTTTAATTTTTGCTTATCGCCTTATATCTACCTTACTTTAAGTCTGATTGAATTAAAATTTTTAGGAGACTCAATTTGGACATTTGTTATCATGAGTGACATGAGACAAAGGCAAAAAAGTACGTGTCACCAGTTTTATTTTTTTAAAGTTGGTGGCACGAAATTTCTTAAAAATGCAGCAACAAATACTCGATCGAGAAAACTTTTTTGCTTTTACAGATAGATGTATATAGTAAGCGACAAAGTTGTAGCCAAAGAACCGAAATTTTTTTTTATTTCGGTGATTTTTTGATAACTACTTTAGTTTTCAAGAAAACGATGCTGCAATAAAACACTTCGACGGCCGCGTCGCGACAGTTAGCTAAGTTGGCTTGTACTGTACTGTAGTAGCGGGCCGTATCCGTTGAGCGTTGGTTTTATGGTTCTGTCTCTCTTTGGACTCGCCATTAGCGAAATAAAAAAGCGAGAGAGACAGCGATAAGACCTGAACAAAATAACCGTAACCGATTCGACCGGTCGCGTGAACGAAATATATTTTTTATTACGCATGCATCATAATCAACGATTATCGCACGCTGCAGCGTGCTTAAAATGATGTTTATCATGCGCCTACCTTTTTAAAGGTTGCTATAGAAACATTTGATCATGTCAAATGTGACAGATTAATATATTCGTCAATATATCCCTTAAGTTTAATATTTAAAACATTTTTGAGATTATGATGCATTCGTAATAAAAAATAGCGTATGATATACGTGTATAAGAGACCTTTAAAGCCCTTGCGACTTACAAAACACTCCGCTGCGCGTCGTGTTTTGAAATATGTCGCGCGTGCTTTAAAGGCCCTCTTATACACTTATATCATAATATACTATTTTATTACGCATGCACCATAATCAACGATTATCGCACGCTGCAGCGTGCTTAAAATGATGTTTATGATGCACCTACTTTTTTAAAGGTTGCTATAGAAACATTTGATCATTTCAAATGTGACAGATTAATATATTCGTCAATATATTCCTTAAGTTTAATATTTAAAACATTTTTGAGATTATGATGCATTCGTAATAAAAAATAGCGTATGATATACGTGTATAAGAGGCCTTTAAAGCCCTTGCGACTTACAAAACACTCCGCTGCGCGTCGTGTTTTGAAATATGTCGCGCGTGCTTTAAAGGCCCTCTTATACACTTATATCATGATACAATAACAGGGAAGGTAGGATACTCAGCGGTTTCAAAATCGTCTCTGTCTGCGCATTGACGTCACAAAGAGAGTTAGCCCTTTAAATTATAATGGTAACAACCGCAATATATACGCAAATTTTAGATTTAACTGAATAGTTTGTTTTATTTTGATGGATAATCTAGTAAATGAAGTTTTGGATGATTAATTAAAGGTAACTTTGAATGATTCAGGTTATTATTAATGTTTTTTTTTAGGATATGGATTTTTCCGCTTTAGCCGATTGTGGCAAGAGTTTACAATCAGATTTTTTTTAGTACATTCAACAGCACACATGACCACTCTCAGTGATACATTTACACAGAATAAAACGAGAAATAAAAGCTTATATTTTTTAATAACATAGAACTTTTTCTTTTTTATTAAAACAGGTATCAAGAAATATACATTATAATTAAACAAATAGAACAAATAAACATTTTATCTACTAATCTACTTGATCTATGTATAATGTTAAGCTTGTCAAATGACCTAAAACACAGTTTTATCCACAATACCGAAAAATAATTTTGCATTCGACGCGTTGCTTTTAGCTTTAATCATCAGGAGATGATTAAAGCTAAGCTTAAAATCTGCGAAACTCCATTTTATAAAAGAACCAATCCTGGAATCCTAGTGGTCATGCTCAATCAACCAATACAATGGATTGTACGGAATAGGCCTTTTATCTCTATTTAAACTATTACTTACATTTAATAACTTTCATACTGTCGTATGAATACATTATGAATTAATGTCAAAAACATGCTCGACAACACTTAATTTTTCTGCTATACCATACTTTAAATGAGTTAGGTGTTCTTTGATCTCGTTTATATACATCTTCTAGTTTGCCCAACATATTTTTAGTTACAATCCATGTATATCCAATTTCATAAACTCCACTTTGTTCCAATATGTCAATTTCGTCGTTGGACTACTTAATACTTTCTTAATGTTAAACTGAGTTTGCTATACTAATTTTAAACCTAAGAACTTTTTGGAGCGGAGTATAATGAGGAGTATATGGTATTGAGACATATTTTGTATTTTCATCCTGATTAACGAAAGAAGTAAAATAATATATTTATTAAGTTAGCATTGAAACCATTAACTTTTGCTATATTCTTAATTGTCTCCTTTTCATTATTAAATCGTTCTCTGCTGAGAGGAAAGTTAACCATACGCTGTACTAAAAGATGAAAGCTAGCCATTTTGTGTTGGTCACATGAAAGGAGTCATTAGAAATATATCAGTTAGTGGCAGTCCTTTTTCTATAAATGTTAAATTTCAGTGTGTTACTATTTATAATTACTAAACTATCCAAAAATGGTTATTGACCATTGTTCTCGACTTCATAAATAAATTTAATTGTGCGGAAGCAGCTGTTGTTTGTTACAAAATCTTGGATATTAGAAGTTTTCGTCTCAAAAATCGCAAAAATGTCATTTACATACCTGTACCATAACCTTGGAAAATAATTGAACTCCTGACTGATTTCATTTTCAAATTTACTTATGAAAAGATTACCTACCTAAGAACGGTGATAAACAGTTGGCCATTGTCATGCCTTCAAGTTTTTCGTAATAGTTATTTTTATATTGAAAATAATTTTGATTCCTGCAAAGCTTGGTTAAACCTAAATATTCTTGTTTGATTTCGTTATCAAAACCAAATCCCAACATAGATGTCAAATAAAATAAAATACCGGTATAAAATGAAAATAATCATAAACAAATCGGCATTAAAATGATGTAAAACTTATACCTAAGTTAGAAAATAACTTTCAATAAAAATATTATTTTGTTATTTTGGCAAACTTCCGTTTTTTTTGAGGTGCACTGTCCCTGATCTCATTATTTCGATTTTTAATTCTAAAATACATACTAGGCCTAAAAAATAATAATTTAACTTTATCATCACAACCTATTTCTAGGGCAAGATTCATTACAATTTTAAATAGTTCTTTCTAGTTTTAATTGTGTCACCATTGACGTTATTGAACATTTTTTCCAACTCATGCACCTTGTGAACTAATTCTTTTCAGGTTTTTTCAGACCACCCTCGTAGACTTGATCAGTCCATCTAAATGATGGACTGGTCTCTTCTACAGTGGGAATCTTCAGTTTATGACATATATATATTGTTGCATGTTCAAGGGCATCATATTTTAATAAATATTTTAAGTAATAAATCACACACTCACACACATGAAAAATCAATAATGAACTATTGAATTTACTACAAAAACTAGTTATAGTAAATTAGAACTAACTAGATAGTATTAGCACACATATTACATATACATTCATAGATATATGTTTACAGATAGAATCATCACAACGTATGTTCTAAAAAAAAAGTTACCAAATCTTACCCAACTGATACATTGGCCGGATGTCTATCACTTAACCTTAATAAAATATCTGGTTGAGAAGATTCACTTCTAGCAGTTATATATGTAGAAGGTTCCGTTTCTTGCTCGTTAGTGCTACAAATGTAATGAAATCCTCAATTAACCAACGCCATTAAACATACATGTTATCATACAATTAATTAACCTACTGTGCCACAACATTAATCTTAAATCATACCTCTGATTCCGAGTACCTACAACACGAATACACTAAAAAAATACTGAATTTTTGTCTGACTTTTTTGTTTCTATGAGTTTTGTTTCAAAATACATAATAAAATAAATAAGGAGAATGATTCAAAATCCATATTAAATACTATCCACAAAAATTTGCAACTTTATTAATGTTTGAGCAATTAATAAAATTGTAGATGGTGCGGCTAAACTTTACTGGTCCATCCGGCAATCATTTATTTGTGAATAAACTCATAATAATCACCAGATTTTTAGCTACACCGTCATTAATTATTAAATACCTATTAAAGGGTTAGTGCGTAAATAAATAGTAATATATTTTAATTTTGACATACCTTGTTGTTTGTGATTGGATAAGTCCTTCTACATATTTGGCACATCTTTTGGTGGCTCTTTCTTGTCGTTTTTGCTCGGTCCTTGATGGTTGTTATGATTTTGGCAAATTGAGCGTGGACACTGCATCACACTTTGGCTTAGGCCCCTTTTTGAGTCATAATTCAAAAGTTCATGCATCAATTTTCTTTCAAAGTCGTCGTCCTTGAAATGTCTTGAGCATATTCGGGACGTTTTAGGATTAAAACTATCACTACGGCAACAAGCGTTTACCCACAATTTTAGCGACAAAGTATCTTTAGGGAATGTATGAAATCTAATAACTTTTATCAAAGTTCTGCGCTTGATTATCAATGTTATTACAACTGTGCATGGCACAACGCATTTTTAATTGTCAAATTTTCACTTCTTTACCCAATAAAATATAAGACTTTTAGCACCAAACACTGCAAAAAAGTTATAGTTCACACCACACAATATCTAAATCTGATATTATCTACACAGAAACCGAAAAATAGGAAAAAAGCCCAAGAAACACACTAAGCTCAATGGTAAAGAATACAACAAGACGCCATGTTTACTCTCTTTTCTACGTCACAAAAGTTGACAGCTGTTCGGCTGTCTGCGCAATATCCTACCTTCCCTGTTATTGTATCATGCACTTATATCATAATATACTATTAATGCTAGTATGGATGCGTTTGATTTGACGGTCGGAGCACTCCTAGTAGCGACAATCTTGCCGCTCTCGCTCTTTTTTCGGTAAAGGCGAGTCCAAAGAGAGACAGAAACATTGAGCAAGTACGTTATAGATATCGGTCGTAATATTTGCTAAGCATAAGCTGTGATAATGTATAGAGTATTTATTTGTTTTAATTGAAATATAATAAGAACTAGCACCAGGTATTTTTCTTTTATTTTATCCATAAGAAATAACAGGATTGCCAGTAACATAACTAATAGGGTATATTAATTAAAAAAATAATATCTGAAAGAAATAGATACAAAAAATTATATTGCAATAGGTATAAAATATATAGGTAATATAAAAAACAAGAAGGAAAGTTTCTTTTAACAAAATAAACATTAAATTAAAGTGTATCCTTATTAAGAAAAAGTGAAACAAGTATTTAACTCATATTTTTTAATCTATTTTTATTAAATTGAAGTTTAGAATTACAAGTTGAGATACCTTATTAGCACTAAATCTATAGGGTTTTTCAGTTACTTAGATCAGATGAAAAACATTAATTTATTATATAGGTAAACAGAATTTAGTATTATTAAATATACTTATACATTGAAAACGTTTTAAAATAGTTTCGCGTTTATAATAATAAACTGAACATATATCTTAGATAGAAAATGACTCCGAAAATGCTAAAATACAAATTAAATAGCAGGTATGTTATGTATTACCATTGTTTAATGGTATAACCAATACCAATACGGAACAGTCAGCATCAGCACGGAGCGGTAAGAGTACGCAAGTATTATACAAGATAGAAAAAAGATACGAATCTTTGGTATGAATCATTTGTACATTTTATTCGAATGGTATGAATCACTAAAATGAGTCGAATGACTACTCTATGGACAAGTTGCAGAGCATTTTTTTTAATTTGTACGGCCGGCCAAAGTTTATGGGAAATATGGACGAATTACGAGCGCATATATTTCCAAATTGTAAAACTGACATTAGGTGAGTAACATTAATTTCTATGTTTGTCTGCGTTATTTTATTTTTTAAAAGTACCTAATTATGTTAAATTTGAAACCTCTTTATCACTGAAGTGCATTATTAACTATAATCGTTGGTATTTCATTTTAGAGAGTTGCCTCCATCAAAGATTCATTTTCATGCATGTGAAAAGGTCGTTTTTGCAATGCGCAATCTATAAAAGCGCTAGTAAAATTCAATCTCAAGTTCCAAAACTTACAGATTTTGGCTGCTACATCGAAAACAATGCTCTCGTACCAAAGATATTAAAAGAAGCAAAGCCAAGCTTTTTGGGAATTACAGAAGTATCATCATCCCTTTTTATAAATGTGTTAACTATCTCTTAACTATTGTTGCTTAACTATACGAGTCGCAGTTAAATGTAGAAATAAAATGAGTATGTTGAAAAACACGGCATAAATAACAAAGTGAACGATATTTTAAATCGAATCTATTTAAATCACAAAAAAAAATCGCCTTTATCAAAATTTGATACTTTATTTTTTATATTTTTCTCATTTCTCAAAATTAAAATTTACGGAATAACCTTCGAAATAAACGTTACGATTATTAAATAGGTTATTATTAGTACAATACACATCTTGGCGCTCTCAAGCTACACATGGCGTTACTGATGCTTGTGCAGTGCGTGAGCGGCCGCGGTCGACATAGTTTTTTTCGATATTGTGGCACCGTTATGTTAAAAACCAAACCACTTATCAAAAAAACACCAAAATAAAAAAGTTTCTTCAGTTCTGTCGGTTTGTCGCTTACTATATATATTTATCTCCAAAACCAAAAAAAGTTTTCGAGATCGAGTATTTGTTGCTCCATTTTTAACAAATTTCGTGTCAACAACTTTTAAAAAAAATAAAGCTAGTGTCACCTACGTTTTTTCCATTTCTCTCATGTCAGTCATGATAACAAATATCCAAATTGGCTCTCCTAAAAATTTCATTTTAATCGGACTTAAAGTAAGGGAGATATAGGGTAAAAGACAAAAATAAAAAAAATTACATAACATTTGAGATTTTTCGGAAATTGCCGATTTTCACCAGTTTCGGAATTCCGAATTGTCTGGCGAACTCTAAAATTTAAACCGCTAGGTTGATTTACATAAAAATCGAATTTTTAGGTGGTTCTTTGCGAGTGTTATAGAGGTTCCTTAAAATGCCTGGTACAGATCCCTCGTTCTCAGACTATCAGATGTAGTAAATAAAATAGCTGTTGGAAATACGCGGTTATACCTGAGAGGAAAAAAACTTAAAAGGAGAGGCGACAATAAGAGCTCTTTCACACGAGGATTCTGTATGCGAGATACGCGAATCCGAGATACAGAATCGGAATCTGTGAATTTGAAAAACACTGATGGTTTGGAAAAATTCTTAAATAAACGGTACCAATTTCTCGCTTATTGGAACGCCACAGAACTGGGAAAAATTGGAAGGTCAATATTTTTACTAGTAAAGTGGCTTTATCTTATTTTCCCGAGGAAAACAAACAAGTGCATATTATTTGCCTTACTAATTGGTAAATAAGTACAGACTTTGAAGAAAATCGTTGGAGATGTTTGCTGTTTCCGAGAAAATCGATTTTGTTCATTTTTCTCAAGAAGAAAGGGACTGCACCGATTTTTCACTGAAAAACGGGATAGTACTTATTATTTGCCTACTAAATTGTAAACATATAGAAAATGTAATGAAAATCGTTAAGGCCGTTTTTGTGAAAACCAATTTTTTTATATTCTTCTTTATATAAACTATCCTTAATTGTAAGGTTAAAAAAAAATTATAAAACGTCTGGAGATTATTGTCCTGAAACTCCTAAATAACCATTTTGGTAGAAATCGACCTAACGGTTTTGGAGAAAAGTCGTGTGACGGACAGAGACACACACACAGGGACAAAATTTTTTTTTTCAGAATTTAATGTTTTTTGGACTCTAGGATCCCCATAATTCGCCGAGATTGGCAAAAAAGGCGCGAGTAGCACAGTTAGCTTCACTTAGTCTTAACTTATTTTACTTATTTGAGCCAGTTGCGATACGTTATAATCAATTTTAATATACTTGGCTAGTTTGGGTTAGTCGTCCAATCAAATTTCGGTTAGTTTCACTTATTCTCAACTAAAGTTCAGCACTGTATAAATAATGGTTCAGCCACGGCACATATGTGCCGTGGTTCAGCTACTATATTTTCTTAATAAGATGGATAATATTAAATCAGTCAAAATGCAGTAAGCACGCTCATGAAATTCTGGCTGTGACGTGGACTGAAGGTCACCAAGCGCTTTTAGACAATATACACGGTGACAGTTGAGAGTTTGGATTCTGGTTATTTATTATTCTTGTGGCCCGGGTTCGATTCCCGTCAGTGGCGAGACTTTTTAAAATTTTTTAAGCTTATGTTTGTAAAAAGATTTTTTGTTCATTTTGAGCATACCTTTGGGTTAGTTTTTGTTGGTTGCGCCCCCGTAGCGAACGAAGCGAGCAGAAAGCCATCGTGAAGTGAAATATTACTTATTAGACATTCGAAAATAATAAACAAACGCTCAATGCCGATAGCATATAATATACTAAACAGAACACAATACATGTGAGGCTTTTCATAAATTCAACAATCATCATTTCATGTTGCATGGTTACTATAACAGATCTAGATCTGTTGTTACTATCAATCGAAGTGGCTAGGAATAAATTATGGCAATGAATTTAAGAAAATTAAGTTGAGAGCTTCATCGGAAAAACTCTAAAACTGACAAATATTCTTTTTAGGTCCGGCACTATTAAAAAATCCGCCATTGCTGAGTTATTTGACATACAGGTTTTGTTTATAAAAATGCAGTAATGCTATATTTTTTAAATTTGCAGAAGACAAATTTGATGTTCTAGGATTAAAAACACTTTGGCTTGACCAAGATTTTAAACGAAAAACTATCATAACATTGCATTAAAAAAATAGAGTTGAGCAATATTGGAAACATAATGACACTGGCAACGTTGCAAATTTAATCTTAGATCCGGTATTATTAAAAACCCTGTAACCGAGTTTTATAACGTTATGTAAAGCCGTTGCTGAGATTTGACCGTTCCGGTTCTTTTAGGATACCCTGCATGTAGTCTAGTGTTGCTACCAAAGATATATAAAAACACAGATTTGTTTACTAAATATGAAGACACCATCAGCATCGTTCCCCTTCTTCTTCCCCTTTTATAAAATAGTAGGAACTGCGTGTGTCTGTATCATTGGAACTCGGCAGCTTGTTTTTAGTAACGTGACAGAAAATGGAGCATGTCAGAATATACATTTTTCGCTTTAAAGTAAACCGTGTAGATTATCATACATAAATATGTATAATCCAAAACTTGAATCAAAATGGAAACACAAAAAATACGAAGTGCTATACGTATTTTTGGCCAGAAACTTTATGTAAACTTCATGGGCCTTATGTCACTACGTCACCACTTCACATTGTTCACGAAATCAGAGGTACTCCCTCTTGCAGCGCACGCCGACAACGTCGCGTAGCCGGCACTCGTCTAAAAGGAACCGGCTGTCATGTTCATCAAAACAGATTATCAATTCAATTCATTCATGGCAGCTTTTGGCTATCGCTTTTCTTTCGCATGGGTGTTTGTGGATTTAATTAAGTGTTATTTGGACGTTGGACGATTCTCTTTGAATTTTACATTTAAGAATGGTTAGGCAATGCTTAATGTGTCGAAAAATAGATTATTTCAACCCAAATATTACATTCCATATTCCATGCGTAAGTAAATAAACTCATACTCTGCAAACATTATTTTAGAAAAGTAAGTACCTACCTATTTTAATTATGTCTTGTTTGCTATTACATGTTTAAAGTGTCGTGCGTCAGTAGAATGCGATGTTCATTTGTCAAAGTTATTGGTGATCCGTAACAATAATGCTATTAAAATTACTTAACAGAATTTTTAAGTATAATAAGAGGAACCTATTTCAAGTTCATTTACGAAAAAAAAAATGCGGAATATTTTCTTTCACAATATTAACCTATTTTTCGATGCGTAGCAAATAATCGAGCGTGCTCATTTCCTATTGGTCGTATTCGCGTAGATATACAGTCGCTTATCGCTCTCACTGGTCGGCGGGATGGCGTGACTGACATTCCGTCGTCCGTTTGTCAACATTTTCCGATTTTGTGATTTTGCTTCGTTTCGTTTTGTTTATTTGTGTATTGCCAATTGCCTTTATTATGGAAATTAATTCAGAAGGAGGTTTTTGCCCATAGTCTGGGTTAGTTTTTGTTAGTTGCGCCCCCGAAGCGAGTGGAGGGCCTGGCATGAAGGGTTCAAATATTGGAAGACAAAACGTAACGAGGGATCCTGTACGCTCGATACAAATATGTTTCAGGTTAAAAAAACACAACAAAAATGATTTTCCGCATTTTTTCCATTAGAAACCTAATATGGAATACCTAATTTATTGTTATTTTTTAGAAAAATTGTTAATTTTGATAGCGCTAATGTTAATTAATTTTCTGGCGCAGAACAAACAGATTGCGATGAACACATTCTTTCACAAAAAGACACAGTGAAAGTGGACCTGGATTAGCCCGGACAGTAACACGAAGAACGAAATTGATTACATCCTCACAAACCGCCGGGAAACAGTCAAAGACGTCACAGTTCTGAACCACTTCAACACTGGAAGCGACCACCGCTTGGTACGAGCAAGAATAGAAATCGATAAGAAATTAGAAAGAAAAAAATATGTTCAAAAGCAAAACAAACAGATGATCGATATACAAATATTAAAAAGTAAAAAAGAGGAATATCAGAAAGGACTGGAAGAAAAACTTAAAGAACCCATAGAAAACGACCAAGACATGAACCAAATTACTAAAAGTCTCGCTACAGCTTTATCCTTGAAAACAGCACCTTGCAATAAAAGAAAAGACACAATCTCAAGTGAAACAAAATACTGGATAGAAAAGAGAAGGCTAATGTCTAAACAAGGACAACACAGAACACAAGAATATAGACAAGTAAAGAAATCGGTAAGAACACTAATAAGAAAAGATCTACAAACCCACCACGAATACCTAGTGAAAAAAACAATAGAAGAAAATAGGAGCCTAAAACATATAATGAAAAAATCGAATGGACAGCATCAAATAATTGCTATAAAAAACCAAAATGGGAAAGAAGAGCGAGACGAAGACAAGATCAAAACAATAACTGAAAAATTTTATGAAGAACTTTATAGCACAAAGATAGAAAAACCAAAAAGGATCAAACAAAGAAAGTTTTGAATGTAGGATCGGAAGAGATTCCAGAAATAACATTAGATGAAATAAATCACGCTTTATCTCAGCTGAAGAATAACTAGGCACCAGGTGAAGATAATGTCATAACAGAAATGATAAAAGAAGGCCAGGAAGTGGTGCTTTAAAAGCTAAAAATAATCTATAACTTATGCCTCCAAGAAGAGAGAATACCCGAAGACTGGAATAACGCAATAGTAGTACTAATTTTTAAGAAAGGAGATAACACCATCTTCAAAACTATCGTCCCATAAGCCTGCTCTCCTGGTTTTTCAAGCTGTTTACTCGTGTAATTTGCAACAGATTAACTGATAAACTTGACAACTACCAGTCAGTGGAACAAGCTGGGTTCATACGACCATTTGCTAACGCTTAACATACTAATAGAAAAAGCAAATGAATACAATCTATCGCTAAGCATGGCCTTCATAGATTTCGAAAAGGCCTTTGATTCAGTCGAACACTGGGCGCTAGAAGAAGAACTAAATAAAGCAAGAATAGACCATCGGTACGCAAACATACTTAAAAACATATACCAGAATGCAACATCAATAATTAGACTAAACACAGAAAGAGATAAAATAAAAATTGAAAGAGGAATAAGGCAGGGAGATACGATGTCACCTAAACTGTTCACCCTGGCCTTAGAAGGAATATTTAAAAAACTCGACTGAAATAACAGATGAGTTGAAATAAATGGAGAACGACTGACTAACCTAAGGTTTGCAGATGATATAGCGATCATAGCAGACAATAATGAGGACCTGAAACAGATGATCCTAGAATTAAATCAAGAAGCGAAACGAATAGGGCTAAACATGAATATTAAGAAGACTAAAGTGATGTGTAAAGAAAGACCCGGAAACATCGTTAGAAGGACAGCGGCTAGAAAATATAGAAGAATACATATATCTCGGATAACTTATAACATTAAACAAAACAAATAAAGCTAAAGAAATAGAACGAAGAAGAAGAAGACTAGGATGGGCTGATTTTGGAAAATTAGCTCATATACTCAAAAATAAAAAAATATCGATGCATCTGAGATCTAGGGCTTTTAATCAGTGTATCCTACCGATACTTACATACGGAGCCCAGACATGGATACTAACGAAAGAGATAACAATAAAACTCAAAGTAACACAGGGAGCAATGAAGCGAGCTATGCTGGGTATATCTATGCGAGACAGGAAAAGAAACGACTGGATAAGAGACAAAACAAAAGTAAAATATATAATTGAAACAGTCACAAAATTGAAATGGGAATATGCAAGACATGTAGCAAGGCGAGAGGATAGCAGATGGAGTACAAAAATTATAAAACGGAGACCATATATGGGAAGAAGAAACCGAGAAAGACCACAATCAAGGTGGTATGATGACCTAAAAAAGACCACATGACTAAATTGGATAAGGTAAGCAAAGAACAGAAACAACTGGAAATCTAGGGAGGAGGCCTATGTCCAATTCTGGATGAAGGAGGGCTGATGATGATCAGTAGCGTGCCGTATAGGGGGCCAGGGGGGGGGCAATGCCCCCCCCCCCCCGCCCTCTATCTAACCCGCCTCAGCCTCTTAATGCAAACTGCAAATGGCTCATCATTCGGCGCCCTCGAAATAGCTCGCCCCTCCCGCCCTTATACCCACGGCACGTTACTGATGATGATGATGATTGTTACCCCAAAAATATTTTAGATTTTCTCATAAAACAACAAATATTTTAACAAAAATATAAAATATACGTGCAATATACTAATAATAAAGACCATAAAAAAGTTGCCAAGTGGCATATATGACTATTTTGGCGATCACTTTTTTGAAGAATCGTGCATCGATGGCACAGCTATGAATTATTAAAACTCGTCTTAATTGATAATACTTCAAGATAAGAATTCATCACGAAGTAACACAATGAATCCAGGCATTGTGTCAAAACAGAATACGCAGTATTAAATTAATTTAACTTAAAATTTATTTTTTTAGTTATGCCCATATGTCAATATTAATACATTATTCTCTTATGTCTAATCATTTTAATTTTTGTAATGGCTTATTATTTTTTGATTGACAGCAGGCTTATTTCAATGTTACCGGAATTTAAACAGTTGTCCCCTAAAATGTTACGCATATGGTGCGCCGTCGCTGTCGGCCAGAAACGTGATGCAGGCGCATCGTTGTGGCCGTACGTGAATGAAATGTTTGACTCGCATCGGCCGCCATCTTCATCATTTTCATTCTATGCTGAAGACAGAATTCACGTTAATATTTCTAATGTTGGCATGTAAACATTTGGTAATTTATGAATGACCTGCTCTGTCTTTTGTTTTTAGACGTCTTTTGTTGTTCCCCTTTCCTAACGTCAAACAACGTCGTCATTACATAAAAGCAAAGACAATTTTACTCGCAGTAAAATTTGATTTGATTAAAGCAATGAATAAAAGCGCCGCAGGTTTAATCGAGCGCATTCGCCATTTATATACTAATTTCGATTTTTTTTAAATGGTGCAATTGCTTTATATGGAATTGATAGTGATAGTAATTCGGTTAAAGAAATAAACAAAAAACCATGCATAAAATGGAAATCCACAGAGATAAAGTAAAACACACTCTGCACTGGTCGCGGTCGGGTGTCAGTTAGAGTTTCGACCAAACCAAACCAATGAATTTAAACTGTGTTCTGGATTTGAAAACCTGAATCTGTTATATAGATCACTATGTTTTTTGAAAAAAGGACATTTTTGACTAAGAGCAAAATGCATATTGTTGAAAAGAAGGACTGCCTTTCCGAAGGAAGAACAGGTGGCAACCTTAATTTTATTATATACATATTTTCATCTGGAATGCGTATTGTATTGTGCACACATACAAAATTGATTTTACTTTTCCAAAACGAATATTCATTTTAGCTGTTTTTTTTTAATAAGTGTTCATCTGAACCTTTTTTATGTTAAAATTCTTAAAATAAGGCAAGTTTGTAATAAATATCCAATTGAGAAATCTCCAAATTCAAACCAGACCAGACTTAGTTACTACTAGAGCTCCTATTTGTTTCGCTTCGTATTATTTTATTTTTTAAAATATTTTATTTGTCTTGGTCTATCAGTGTATCTTGGCGATGTTTGTATCCTTTACTCAAACAACGATTCTGACAACTAAATGCGATTTTGTGACAGTTCTAAAATTTAAATAATTATTTTATAAGATTTTAAGCTAGTAGAAAAAAAATAATGTTAAATGTAATCGTGCTACTTATTTTGTCATTAGTTCATGGAATATTTCAATATTAGGTAACTTTAAGAATGTTTAGTTGGTTGCTTACCCACTACATACATATACCAACTCCACGAAGGAGAATCCTACAAGTTCATATTCAATGCTGTTGAGTCCCGCCGTTGCAGCGTTTGTCAGGAACATTTAAAGATGCCGAAGTATTTCACGGAAAACCGTTAGGATCTTGTGACAAATAATCGAAAAGATCCAATGATTCGTCCATAGCGTAAATAAAAGGGAATTTCAATGAGTCATATTTTAAAACAATAAAAGGTTGCGATCCGCGCAAGTCACGAAAGTGGCAGGAACATTTTTGAATGGAATAAACGGGAGAAACACCCTTGTTTGATCGCGATCCAGGGGGTGCGTAGTCCGGAATTTAATTCGTGAGGGTGAATATCGTGACAAAGGATCGGTTTGGATGAGAAATCGCAAAGCCCTTTTTGTAAATTTTATTCTGCAAGATTTCCAAGGGTTTTTGGTCCGATAATTCTATTGCGCGCGAGTGTATATACGGGGTGTGTTGACAAAAGACAAGTTTTCGAATAGGCCTATAATTAACTATTATTAAGACATATTAATAATATCAGTATCCTGCAGCTAGCTGGATAAACTTATTAAGTATACGTACGGGTGGAGAAATACAAATATCTACATACGTGGATTACTGAATAAAAATGGGTTGCAATACGAGCAAAGAAACTTCTGTTCCCCAAAATGAAAAAGAAAATAAAGAAAACCATGAAGAAGCCCAGGAAGAAGGCAAGACACAAAGTGGAGAAGAAAATCATATTGGTACAGGTAAGTAAACAAATTCTACACTCATTTTAAAGTATTTCTCATTATTTTGTGTATAAAATTTTCTAATTAAAAACGCTGTATTTTGACAAAATATTATTAACTTTACTCTCATAGAATTAAGTAGTTATATATCAAAAAACCTTAAAACAAGTTTCATTGTCCCCTTTTAACTTCTATACATCTTAATATTTAATCACAACCTTATCGGATTATTCACATTATCTATTGTGCCAGTCACCACTATAAAATTGACCGTAAAAAATACCGGGGTCTTAAATCGGGGATCCGTGCAGGTCAACTAACAATGTCATTTGAACAAGTGCGGACCGCTATTATAATTGCAATGCGAGGTGGCATTTCAACCTGTCGAGCCCACATGAGGTTAGTTATTTCTTGAAAAGAGGATAAACATGTTTATTAGATAGATGTAAGGTAGGCAACCATGCAACTAATATTTTTATGAACTTAAGATTCTCAGTGATTAATAGTAAATATTATTATGGAATGTCAATTCACCCAATAAAAATGCAATAAATAATTTAACAAAATTACAGGCTCACAAGTCATTATTGTCTTCATCAGTTCTCATTGTTGATGTGTTTCAAAACAACATGTGGCTTGGAAAATTCTGCCCATACAGTTCAAGATGATGACTGATGTGATAATTAAGGCTTGTCTGGATATGCTTGGACCGATGGCAAAATATTGGCAATAAATATCTATTGTATGTACAGGGTGGTCCGTTTAAGGGTGGCATCTACCTTATCTCGAAAACTACGGGGGTTGCAAAAAAATTTAGATACAAAAGTTCTTCCTAGTAAAATGATCTTTATTTTTTTGTACTTTCTTAATGGTCGCTTTTTTATATACAGGTTGGTCAAACAAAGTTAATTTTTTTTTAATGAAACACCCTATATTTTATTACATTTTTGGATTCGACTTGAAATTTTAAGCATATTTGATGTATGATGTTATACCTCTAGAGTTAGTTGTTCCGCAGCTATAATCATACTTTTCATCTTGGCATCAAGAAGACCTTTAAAGATGGAGTAAAATGAATTTCACATTCCTATCTTAACTCTTTAAGAGCTATTTGACGGTACTAACTGGCAGGCGATACCAGGGGTACCAAATCTGGTACCTCCGTAGGTACCATCAGTTAGCACCATCAGATAGCTGTTGAAAAGTTGAAATAGGAATGTGAAATTCGTTTTACTCCAGTCAAAGTACCTATTTTCAACTGTTGGTTGTGAAACTACTAACCTAGAGGTATAACATCAAACATCAAATATGCTTAAAATTTTAAGTAGAATCAAATAATATTCTACTACGATAGAATATTCTTTGGTAGAATCCAAAAATGTAATACAATATAAGGTGTTTCATTAAAAAATTAACTTTGTTTGGGTTGTATGTACCTATTCATTTTTAGCGGTGGACTTGGAGAGTAGAACTCTGCAAACTTGTTAAAAAAACTGTAATAAAAAATACTCGAGCACGTAAGACATTGATAGTGTATACGCCCCACGTGTCCCTTATCCTTGAGGTGTGTTGACCCAATGGTCTGCCCGGTGGAGGTGAAGGTTCCGAAAAGTAAAAAATCGGGGAAAAAAGATATGATCGAGCATGTTTGGTATTCATAGAGTATATTGGGTGGATCTGAATGGAGCTGCTTGTACAAAGAATTACGGTCCGGACGTAACATAAACTCGTGGTGCTTTTTAAAAATGTAAAAAAACAGATTACGCGACAGATTAGCATACAGACTCATTCAGCATGATGTCCTGGCCACGCTGATCCTTAATGTTACCTTTAATATGAAGGGTTTCCTCAACCCGATGGTGTAAAACATGTTTCTGTAAAGGTAAAAAACCTGTCAAACAAACGCCAAAAAACTTCACGGCCAATGTCAATCCAAATATCCAAGTAGTAGAGGGGACAAGGAATGGAAGCGTGTTTTGTAGGAAGTCTGCATCATTGTATATTAATTGACCAATATAGTAATTATGAGATTTTATAATAATAGGTGAGAAACTATATTGGCGGCATGCGGAATGATAATTATTTGTTTGCTGAATGTTTTGGAACAAAAGGAAACTGATTACAGTATAAGGGAAAAATTTATTTTTTTATTGATTTTTGTGTTTATAGTGAAATTTATTCAATTATCTTCATCCGTTGACGAGTCATCGAACAGGAACTCCAGCCCTCTTTCGTCGTCTTCAGTTCCTTCTTCATCTTGTATATCTGAAGCAATAAACGTTATAAGTATAATATAACCTAATCTACTTTTGTTTTGTATTTATTGTGCCTTATGCTCAACAGGTTGAATCTAAGCTGCTTTCTACAATGAATTGAAGAAATTTCCCCTAGGTACTAATATTTTTATTTCGTAATGTATTATGAATGTATTGATTAGTAAATGTATCTGAATCTGTCTTCTCCCCTGGACCATCCGTTATTATGACCACATGATTATACACTTCCGGTAATTGATCACCAACGAATCAGGTAAATTCTAATATTTCTCCTTTATCAGTCCATCCGTTATCAGGCGGTTACATGTCAATAATGTTGCATCGCATGCTATGTATCGTGTTCTTAACAATTGCTGACGAAACTGAGACAGGCATGGTGGCAAATTACAAGCGTCGTAATTACGCACATTCAAAGAGAAGGACTTGGATATATTTTTTCACCTTATATGTCTTGCTAAAGATGTCGATCCTAGACCGTACAGATGACAGATGAAATCATGCATGGCGCTGAAAACTTGTTCTACATCCGAATCCTCAAAGATCCCAAATCTGCTAGAGCATTTTGAAAAGAGTCTCATTTCATTATGACGCTTAGGCACAGATTACCTAGAACAGATGCGAATCATTTAATGTTTTTCCTACACTGCGTTTTCGTGACCTTGGCCGCTTGCGGCTTCCCGTTCGAGCCCCGAGCGGTAGGATTGAAAAAGTTTGTTGCACCAGCTACATAGTTTAACCGGCCGTAAAATGTGATGAAGATGTTTTGCCTAATCGGTTTTGATTTTTATAAAACAATTCTAGGTATGACTATGAAAATAGATTGCTTATTTTAGAGTCTATTAAAGCATGTGAATAACGTATATGTCGAGATTTAAATGTTTCAAAACCATATCTGCATCTTTTACATTAATGACTACTGTGACAATCGCTTTTTCTAGTTATTTGTTCAAAATAAAATCAGTGAGACAATTTCTTTCAGCTTTTACATTGAAGGTTGTGAAAACGAAAGTCACTTTTAGCCATATAATGATTTTATTCCCCAAAAAAATAAAGATGGGATAAAATATTAATTTTCCTATGTGTTTTTCCTTTTTTACAACTTTTAAGAGTTTTTTTGCTTATTTTATTGTGTTAGTTGTCTTAACTTAATAAATAATGTAATTACATAAATAAAAGGAAGCCCGAACATGGATGTTTGCAGGGTATATACTTCATTTGTTGAAAATAAGTTTTGGTACAGATATTTTATCAAACTCACTTACAAATATTATTTCTAGTTTAGAAACAAAATAGATGAAGCCTTCGTTGGGTTACTTTGATTTTCTAAAATAATCGTTTTCTGGGTAGTATGCTTTGAAATGTGTGAATAAGAATGGCTTGTCTAAAGTTTCTATTGCATTAGAAAATTGAAGACAAAAGTGGCATAATTGAAACCATTTTGAAGTGTTACATTTTCACGTCGATAATCATAATCTCGCAGACCAATAGCTGTTTCTAAATTTGGAATATTTTCGTAACTTTCATCTATAATCGGATTGGTATCTCATAGTTGGGATAGGAGGACGTCTAATTCGTACTCACATTTCTTATGACGTGAATGCAAAAAGTTTTGGCAAAATAGTTTTCTATACTTATGCTCTTCCAAACTGAATCGGAATCGGGTTTACACAATCCCCACTTTGTTGTCGAGTACTACAAAAATAGTTCACTAAACAGTCTTGAAAATTACTAAAGTAAATAAGTGAACAAAACCAAGAAGAGAATTAATTATCAAAATATTACATATTTTGATAATTAATGTATATATAGCCAGGAACTAGATTAAAGCGGCCATGGCACGCCGATTTAGCTCGAGTACACATAGAGCGTCTGACTATATAAGTAGGCGCCAGCCTCCTTAGGAACCAGGAAAATTTCGTCCCCCGCGTAATTGGTAGTTTTCGCATCTGTTCTAGGTAATCTGTGGCTAAGCGTTTTTGCCTCGTTTTAAAATCGCATCTTGTTATCGCGTGTAAAGCTGGTGACGCCCGCGAAACCATTTTACCTAACTTGACTGATAGGGCCGAAACGTCGATATATCGGCGATAATTGTCTTCTCCTAGATCAATCCATATTTTCACAGATTCTTTAAGGTGTTCCATATTGATACTAGAATGGCTGTATCTTATGATCTGATTGTTACTATGGATTGTTCTGGTAACTGGCATGCAAGAAACACAGTTTTGTGTTCGCTTCTTCATGATCAGAACATGACAGTACTTGATCGATGGGTTCGAATCACTTTGTTATCAGTAACAGAAGTCGTTGTTTAGATATACTGTGTTGTACGATCAGCGGAGCCATCTTCTGTTCATCCCAATGAATTATCAGGAACTTGACGAAAGCTTTTTTGAACTTGGCTATTCTATTTGCTCGATTATTATTTTCCGCCCATCCTTGAATTAGCTCCTTCAAAATAAAAAAGAAATTGGCCGCGCCCCAGAATGTCGAAGTGACTTTTTTTCGCAGGTACGCGACACTGCTGCGTCATTAGGTTACGCTTAAATTGTCAGATTCTATTTTAACCACCATGTTGCTTCAAAATAAATAGAAATGGGCAGTGCTCAAAAATGTCGAAGTGACGTTTTTTTTTTTTGCAAGTTCGCCACGCGCCTATGTCATTAGGTCACGCTCAAATCGTGAGATTTTTGACTTATCTGCATTTGAGTATGCAAGTATTTCACCATACCTTGATACGAGGTGCTCGAGTATCTCTGACTGCCTATTTTTTTAACTGATCCGATGGCCTGCCCTACAACCGGGTCTCTATATGAAGGGTTCGTATAAGGCGAAAGGTACTAAAGAGTGTTCAAGGTATATATACCCAATATCTAAAATGCGGCACTCGAATATGTCCAAGAAATTGGGATCCTCTACTAATTTTGATACATTTGTTATTGAAGTACCTGCCTAATTTGAAAAATTTACGTTCTTTTGAAAATCACCCTAATTCGATAAAAACCATGTTTTTTTTTACAAATTTTGTATAATTTTCAGTGAAACGAAAGGTATCCGATTGAGAATATGAATTCATTTTACCGCATGTTACTGATGAATTTTAAATGAAAATTTGGCTTGTTTTCTTTTGTAAGTTTGTTAGTTGATCGCAACTATGTTCTAGAAACCTAACAAACGAAGTAGGTAAATAAGATGATCTTAATTTTAAAAAAAGTTAGAGGTATTAGATGACATGTTATAAATAAATAAATAAATAAATAAATGTTTATTTACGGACCAGCCATTTACAAAAAGTCTAATACAAAAGCAGAACAAGGTGCATTCAAAGCAGAAAAAATAAATAAACTAACAGACAATAAACACTGGTCTCCTAGGGTAACAAAATCACATATAGCCAAAGTAAACAAGATATCAACAAATCAATAAATATCAATACATACATATATAAATACTCATTAATAAAACAAAATAACATAGCAAGTGTCAGATAGGTGCATCAAACACACACCAATTAGACATCACCATACATTCCTTATTTTTGATTTGAAAAGATTCAGTGAATCACTAAAAAAATCAATGTTCTTCAGTCGAATCAATTCATTGGCTGTTGATGCGAAACGAGTTAAAGACGATGACAAACCATAGTTCGTCCTGTGATAAGGAACACTAAACAGATCGAATTCCCTCAACAATCTCTGTGGAACACTTATGCTTATCATAGCCAATAATTCAGGACAATCTACTAAACCGTTCAATATTTTGTAGAGAGTGCACATATCAATAAATGTTCTTCGTTCAGTAAGAGGAGGCAAGTTAATTAATTTAGTTAATTCTTCATATACAATATCCTCTCCTGCTATTCCCATTTTATATCCTACAAATCTTATGAATCTTTTTTGTACCCGTTCAATTTGTTGGATATACTGCCCATAAAATGGTGACCATACGGGGCAAGCATATTCCAAGATCGACCTAACATAGGAACAAAACAGGGTTTTGAAGCAAGATATGTTATTGAAATCCTGTAAAGTTCTTTTAATAAACCCCAATAATTTCAGGGCTTTATTGGTTATGTAATTCACATGATAATTGAAATTTAAATGTTTATCAAAATACACTCCTAGATCTTTAAGCTCATCTTTAATTATAAGTGGGATATCGCCTATGGAATAATCATAATCAATGACATGTTTGTTACGATAAAATTTCAACACAAAACATTTATTCACATTTAGCTGCATACCATTTAGATTACACCAGTCATTCAAAGCATTCAAATCTTCTTGGAGTCTCAAGCAATCCTCTATCTCCCTAATTATCCCAAAAATTTTCAAGTCATCAGCATATAGAAGGCAGTTAGAATATTTCACAAATTCAGTTACATCGTTGATAAATATGTTAAAAAGCAATGGCGCCAAATGTGAACCTTGTGGTACCCCAGATGTAACAATAATGTCTTTAGAAATAAAGTTTCCAATTTTTACCTGCTGTCTTCTATTTGAGAGGTAACTCTTAAACAATTGCAACAGATTTCCATACACACCATATTTTTCCAGCTTTCCCAATAACAGGGAATGGCAAACCCTATCGAATGCTTTAGAGAAGTCAGTGTAAACAGAATCGATCTGACCAGTATCCTCAAGAGATTTTCTTAGAAACTGTTCATAAATCAGTAAATTACTTACAGTTGATCTACCATTAACAAAGCCATGTTGGTTTCCATTCAAAGTTTGTTGAAGTTGTGGTTTGATCTTGGATTCTATAATTATTTCAAACACTTTGGCTATTAAAGACATTTTACTTATTGCTCTATAGTTAGTGACGTCAGCTCTGTCGCCATTCTTAAATATAGGCGATACAAATGATTTCTTCCAGAGATCTGGATATGTACCAGTTGTGATCGACCGGGTAAAAATAATACTAAAAATATAAGCTAAAATAAAGGGACATTGTTTCAAAAATATCACAGATATATCATCAGGACCCACAGACAAATTATCCTTCAAACCTACAATTGCGTTATAAACATCAATCACACTAATGTCACAACAGCCCATAGAAACAGACTTAGGCACCTTAAAATCATAATCATCATAATCCCCATCAGAATACACAGAAGAAAAAAAATCACTGAAGTAACCCACGACCACACTTCCATCATCAGACAACTGACCCTGGTATGACATCGATTTAGGAATACTAAATGAGTTGTTCTTTCTCTTCACATACTTCCAAAAATCTCCACTGTTTTGATTAATAGAATTCTCAGTATTTGTGATATGCTCACGATAAGAAATCTCAGATAAATATTTACATTCACGTCGCAAATCCGAAAACTCACTGTAATCATTTGCATTGTTAGACTCTTTAAACTTCTTATGAGCGGCCTTCTTTTTGAGTATACATTCTTTTAGAGAATCGTTAAACCATGATGGAAATACAGGCCTTTTCGAAAATCTTCTCGGAACATACATTTCAAAGGCACAATAAACTATATCATAAAACAGACTCACATCTGCATTGATGTCAGCCGAATTAAGCGCCCGAGTCCAGTCAAACGCGCCAAGAAAAGTATTTATTGCACAGTAATTAGCATTTTTAAAATCGAAAAACTCGTGAAAAGGATCCAGGCACTCAGACAACCGACCACCAATACAAATGCCAAATGACAGAGCGGGGTGGTAACTGTCAAGAGGTAGCAAAGGTTCAGTAACGCAAGTGACGCAAACGGAACTCACATTGGTTACAATTAAATCCAAATACCCACCGAAGGCATTGGATATTGTGTTCTTCTGACTTAAGTTCATATATGCGAAAAAATCTGAAAGGGCTCTACCCTGTGGCGACAGACCACCAACCGCTCTAGTACCATATACATCATTTTCCCATTTCGCTTCAGGAATATTAAAATCTCCGCATATTACAATTTTGCTACATTTAGTTTTCTCTATAACATTCTCAACAATATCACAGAACAATTCATAAATCTTTATATCAGTCTTAGGGGGCAAGTACACAACACCAATTAATGACTTTTTAACGCCTTTTCCTATTACCACAAACATACATTCAATAGAGTTATTATCCAAGCTGACTCGGGATATAGGTATATAACTTTTAGCAGCCAATAGGACTCCTCCTCCTGTTGATTTCTGACTTGTTAGAAAGCCCCCATCTATAATATGGGCTTTCTATAGGGCGAGACCAATCGGGATAAAAACTTCGTAACGGTACGTCGGATCGCTCTGAAACTTATACCTATCGATTTGTAATCGAAAAAAAAATTTTTGATTTTTAGTCTGTATGTGTGTATGTATGTGTGTGTGTATGTGATGAAATCGATTACAGGTCGCAATTTTGAAGATAGCGACTTGAAATTTGGCATAGAGGTAGAGGTCCACAAACCCTCGGAACCTATTGATTTTGGTTACGATCGGTTAATATACAGGGTGTGAAAACAGGACATGTTTCCGTTTTTTGGAATTTTTGGCATTAAACAAGGACCAACTTTTCATTTTTTTTAAGTCAAATGAAAGCATTCGGTAAAACACGTATTTTTGTTCCTTTGCTCTTTTGGTCTAATTGTTATACAGGGTGTGAAAACAGGAAAAGTTACGGTTTTTTGGCATTTACAGGTCGCAATTTTGAAGATAGCGACTTGAAATTTGGCATAGAG
>MU181965.1:202127-217954 GCA_016904865.1 Pissodes strobi
AATTATAGGCCACGGTACGGATAGGAGCGTGGCAATAATGTGTGACCGAAGGTCACACAAACGAGGCCCGAAGGGCCTCGCGCGTGCCGCAGGCACGAGTGGCCACGCCACTTGTTTCTTTACTTCTGTCGCATCGAAAAGCAGTAAAATTGTCAAATCCAAGTTCTGCATCTTGAATATCTTCATTAAGCCAAGTTTCAGTAAAAATCACAATGTCATATTCAATTTCTCAGATGATACTCTGTAATTTAGTTCTTATTCCCCGAACGTTCTGATAATAGACAGAAAGTGGCTGGTCCGCGTGCTTTAAAACATTCTGGTTCTGGTGGAACGTCGCTGAAAATTCCTGTTATCCTGCTGATATCCATCTCCCGATCTGAAGCCCATATTGTTGTTACGGAACTGATCCTGCCTGCGCCGTGCACCTTCCTCAAAGTGATGACGATTATTATGTCGATAATTATAGGACTGGTCAATATCGCGTCCATTATTAAAGCTCAATAAGTTGTGAGTTCTAAAATTGTATTTCCTAAAGACTATATTTTCAGGCCAGAAGGACTCGTTACTTAGAGTGTTAGAGTATTTCGAGTCTATGCCTATTTTAAATGAATTTGCTTTCCCAGCAGAATCGAGTCTTTGCACGATGAGTTGATCATCATTGTCTAAAGTTATTTTTGATTTTATGTATCTCATAACAGAAGCCTCGTTTGACGACTTATGACACATTAGTTCAAAGGTCTCAATAAATCTCATCGCGATACTTGAAGAGTTTAAATGAGGTATTATATACTATGTGTATAATTACTATTTGATAACCAAAATCTTTTGAAACATGTAATACACATACTTAAAGAAATTAAGTTGGCTTCGGGAGCCGAAAGCCGAAGGATCTGATTTGAAACTTTTGAAAAGAAAAAAAGTAGAAATGATAATGTTATTTTTATTTTAAAATATCTACTAACCAAATAAAAACAGGAAAGTTATTCCCAACAACAATTTGTTGCGATTTTTAGGTCAGTTTTTTATTTACCGTAATTAATTATTGGACATTAAATTGCGGATTTTTGCCACAATCGAACCGACCTTGTATGCTTTATAGTTTTCGAGATATGGCGAGGCTCGAATCTAGGACACCTTGAAAGGGTTTTCATTTATTACAGGATTTATTATAAGAGTTGGAGGAAAACTGTTTCAACCAAGGTTGAATTATTTTTTCCTTATCATCTTTTGAACCCATCAAAATAAACAAATGAAGAAAAAAATCCTATATTATTTTTTTAAATGGAATACCCTATATTTTCAGCCACAAGAACAGACTTTTTCCCTCACTTCAAAATATATAGTTTGTTGATATCAATTTTGGAGCAGCCGTTTGTGCGATATTTAAGTTTAAATAATAATTTAATCGAAATTAAGATCTAGATTGCCCTGAAAAACAAAATTTCTGGTTTGTCCTAACCTCCGAATTCCCGGGGGTACGGGCTTGTTAAACTTAAGTTTTGACACATATTGACTCATTCTTTTAATATTTGTCAAAGGAGAGCATAATAAATTACCCATGCTGCTCAAATAAGTTATCTCAAAAACGACTGCAATAAATATCAAAAAGCTATAGGTTTCTAAAATATCAAAAAGTTCTATTATTGTAGAAGAAAACATACAAGATGTTCCATTAAAATTATTTTTTGGTCTTATTTCATTGTTTCGGGATCTTTGCTTGTTTTAGACCGGCAGCTCGCAACAGAAAAAATTACAGTTTGCCTTTGATACTTAGAACCGTCATGGTGCGTACAGACCTGACGCGACGCGCGCGCGACACGCACGCGACAGTCCAAAATTCCTAGGTGTGAACGGGGAGCGCGCGCGATGCTAGCGCCCCCTGTCCGAGGCGCGTCACTACCCGTCTGTTGTCGGTTTTTCGACGGCAGATCAAAGAAAGAGCAAGGCGCAGTGTGGACGGGTACTATTAGGCGCGTAGCAATCGCGCGAGAAATCAGTGAAGAAGTGCAATTAATACGTGGCGCGCCCGTCTCTCTACATGGCTCATAGCAGGCGCGCGAGAAAACCGTGCTCGTCGCGTACGCGTAGCAGGCGCGCGGCCGGCGCGTTGCGTACGGCTCGTCAGGTCTGCACGCACCTTAAGCTATCAAAATATGCATCAACAATTTATGATTTGAACTAGATTAACTTGTAAAGAAAAAAAAATATTTTTTACAGTCTGCTTTTTTTCTAGCAATATTTAGATACTGGACAAACAAAATATTCAAAAGCAGAAAATTTGGGAATGCACAAGGGTCAGTATTAGTTTACTGAGGAAATGCAGACAATTTAAACAACTACTCTTATTACCTACTAATTACTACCTTTCAATTACTACCTACCTCGATAAAATTAAATATTAATATAATAATTCCACGGAATTCTATCCAATATTAGTAAGTACATTATTGCCTATCCGATATCCGAACACGCAGATAATTTTTGAATAACTTTTAATTACACGAGTTGAAAGCTGGAAACTTTGACATTGATAATAGCTGCTGCTGTGCGTAAGCGTGGATCTTTATCCTTGGATATCTCTTCCATTTTAATTCGTCCAATCTGCCCCTGTGCTCAAGAGAATTGGATCAACAAGTTTTGAGAACATCTTACATATCAAACATTTCTATTCATGCAGATGAAAACATTTCCATCCAATTATGGAGGGGGTTTGCATCACTTGCGAAATTACACGTCAAAGTGGTTCGAAGGCCCCGAAACCCTGGAGAACCTAAAGGAAATCGTGCTGCCAGTGATGCCATCTCAAAATGTGGAAGGTAATAATAAATACAATACCACTTAATATGTATTTAGGCAATTCTACAACTGGTTCAAAAAATTAAATAAAAATTCCCTTAAAATTGCTTATATAAATATTAAAATTATTTTTAAAAGTATTGAAAAAAGTACTAGATATTGTTTTAAGCGTAATTAATAAAATATATTATAAGATTTTACTGTAAAAAGAACATAAGTAATATTTGTATTTGAATTTAAATTCAAAAACATTTTTTATTTCAAGTATATGATAACTAAATTAATAACTAAATAAAATAATTTACCTTCCAATTTGTTTCTTTTGTCGCCAATTTTTCCAATTTATTTGATACTTTTGATACTTGCCTGCAGAAACTCCTCTTATTTATTTGCATGTTACAAATATTAACAAAATGTTTTTGCTTAGATTCTGTAGAAGATTAAAAAAATGTTTACCATGACATCGAGGCTGATGATGATGACAACGAGGCAGATTATGATGAGATGGAGAGCGACGACGATATGGATTGTGTAGAATAAACGAAATTTGATGAAAATATAATTATGCCTAGAAAAGATCCAGAAAGTGATATTTTGTAACTAAACCGATTACTTCTAATTTTGTTTGCAAACTAAAATTGATGTTCCAACATGCACTACCGGGGTTCGAGAAATTTTTAATGTATATTTCGATAGCTTACGCCTCTGTAAGGCAGGCTGTAAAAAGTGGGCCCCTTTTTTCTGTCACGAGCTGCCGGTCTATTTATTTTGATAGTTGAAAAAGATAATACGGAAAAAATACCTCTTACTCTTATAATAAATCCTGCAGGCAGATGTCAAAATTTAAATGAAAACCCTTCCTGTGCTAAGAATTTTCAGAGGCTTAGTTGAGATCCACCGCAATGGGAATGTGTCGATCCCTGCTGAAAAGTGAAAATATTTAAAATATATTTGAAAAAAAAGAAGCAATTCTTATATTGAGCTAGTTTTAAGATCCTGCATTTAGAAAATCGCATATAGGTATGGCTTGCAAATCACTGGAGAAATTAAAGAAAGGTAATTTCAGGATTGATGGATTATAATCGCTAAGCTTCTAATTTCATCACATTGGCAAACGGGACTTGTCTTTATACACTTAGGCATGAAATTTATCCGAAACGTCCTCTCCTACATTCTGAAAAATATCTATATCGATCTTACTGTTAAACGCTTTTGATCCCCTCTATATAAAACAAATGCAAAATTGTCTCCTTCATTAGCTGTTTTTGATAATCCTCAAGAAGAGTCCATAGATGTCAGATCATGGGATCAAGCAGGTCATTAGAAAGATTTTTTTCCTAAAATATGTACAAGGGCTATAAGGATCAACATCGGCATGCCTCGTCCGGTGATGCATCACACGGCGTCGTGTATATAAATCAACTGAAATAGAAAGAGAGATATTTCCAAATTTATACCAATATCCAATTTTGGCTCTTCATAGATTCGATGACGCTACAATAGCGTAGTGGTACATATTTGTACTACTACGTAGTAATGAACTCTCGAATCAAGGTTCAAGATCCTTAACGACATTACGCAACACCTCCAAGACTACTTCGCTAGTGGAGTGCTTACTTACATAGTCACACTGATTTCTTACTAGAACGACATATTTTTTGAAGTGATTAACGCATTCTACTAAAGTGTTTAATTACTTTGCCAGATAATGATGAGAAATGAGAACTTCGCGGCGGGACGCTAATTGTCTCGCACGTTCTTTGCTTATTCAGCGACTATTATTATTGATTAGATTAACTCAAACTATTTCAAGACAATTTTACTAAAAATGCTCCCGACCACTTTTTTTTTTAACTGGCAATTAAAGGGCAGTTAATTTGCGATTACACGCCTTCTCGAAGCTAAACAATTCCATTAAAGAAGACTTAATTAAAATTTTAAATACCTAGCTGCAGCTTTTACGGGTCAGCTAGCTGACGGGAAACGCAGAGGGGCTAAATTAGGTAAACATGCTTCCAGTCTGTAATTAATGTGTTGACGTAAATATGGCGTTATCTTTGTTTATCCGTTCTAACTGCAAGCAGTGTTTAAAAGCTTAGCTTTCCGTATGGACGGGACAAATATTTGCGACGGGAAAAGTTTGGGGATTTTGTAATCGTGAATATCCTCCAAAGGGTTTTGCCAAAAAACTAAAAAAGATAACCCTCGTACACGGTACTCGGCATTCGGCAAGTTTTCTTAAATGTTAAATATACACATATCCAAAAGTCTTACCCAACCCCCTCCCCCCTTTCTTAACTTTTAACGCGTTCATTGTAATATGATTATTGTTTGTGTATAAATTTTTGTGAGCTGATATCGCGTATTAAAGTATCAAGAAAATGTGTTGTAAAATGCCAGGTAATCCGATTCTGAGTTTGGCCGGGCATGAAGAGTGGCCTTACATGAAGAGGGCTTGTCAAATCACCAGATTGAGAGTCGTCTGAACATGTCACGGATTTCGGAAAGGCGCATAGTAGCCCTTTTCCAGGAAACGGGCAGTGTTGTGAGAAGGCCGGTGAGTGGTCGATCCAGAGCGACATCAGAGAGGAAAGACTAGTATATGGCAACATAACAGAGGTTAGTTTCGAAACGTACCATAAGAAGAAGGTTGCATTCCTTCCTGGAGAAAGAGCTGTATGTCGCCAATAGCCTCAAGAGCACAGGGATTGGATTTTACCACAATGGCGCAATGTCCTTTCTTCGGATGAGTCACGATTTGGCCTACAGATTGATAGTCGGCGGGTAAGGTTCAGACAGACAGGAACGACTTACTTTTGCAAGAGGGGGGATCATTGATGTTCTTTTTTTTTGGGGGGGGGGGTAATGTTTGGTCGCGGTATTTTAATTATTTTGATTGAGGAAACTATGACAGGTACTATATATGATGAAAACGTTATTCAACCAATCATCCAGCCTTTGCGCAACGCATTTGCGGATATTTTAATTTTTCCATTTTACCTTCTTCAATCTTCATCAACACGAGATACACTACAGCGTTTTTGTCTTGAGAAAATACGTATAAAACGCATAAAAGAGTCCCTCATCCAAGCTTGGGAAAGGGAAACAGATTACACGAGATATTTTCTAAATATCTGTGCAAATAGATGAGAATATGGCCCAAAATCTTGGGGTCAACCAGAGCTACGACTAGGTAGATGCTTTACTGGTGAACGATTGTACTGCACTTTATTACTTCTTGTTAAATTTGGAGAATACTAACTAAATATCTTGGCATCAAATAGGGCAACGATAGAAGCTGATGCTTCTGGCGCCAAACTCAAGCAGGGCGACCACTGAGGCCGATGTTTTACGGTTGAGTGTTTGTAAGGCACTAAAAAACTAAAATCTAACTTCTGCAGAAGTGGAGACATAAACGCACACTGCCGGACGATTCCATTTCGCAGGGTAAAAGAATGCTCTTTCTTTATTTGACATATTGTTGTTTACACAACATTGAGGGAGACAAAGATATATTAAATTTAAATGTTTAAAAATGGTTTCCTTGACAGAGGAAACTTGCTTTTCAGCGATTGTTTAATACAATGTTTTAAATTCACAAATTGCTGTTTACCTGAAGTGAAATAAATTTATTTGGGTTTTAATTATGGTTCAATCATACTACGAACACACAGGGTGTTATCACCAAACTATACAGTAAAGACGATAAGTTAATACACATGTTAGGGAGTTTCCCAATACAGGACTGTAGCTGTTCAAGACGAGTGGAAGGCAGCTATGAAAAATGGCGTAGTTTTAGTTAAACACCCATAAATTTGAACCACTATGTCCAGCTCCTAGATAAAACCGTTTTTAAAACAATGAAAAGTGACTGGAACCAATTAACGGTTGACTGGAACTGACAAAATCCAGATTGGCTGCTTCCAAAGATTGAGGTTTCTAGGCGAATAAGAACATTATGAGAAGACTCATTTAAGTCGGAAAGCTTGCGCTTAGGATTTTTCTTCGCAGATTTATTTCCACTCGACATCCCAAAGTTTCCTCGAAAAGCATATGATCCTATTAAATTGTACTCTTTTGAAATATCAAATGAAAATTCAAAATTTGATCAAATTGACTTGGGGGGCCAGACAAAAGCCCAACGATGATGTGTTTCAGAACTATGGATCAGACTCTGATTCTAGTGATGAATTGCCATTAATGCAGTTGAAATTGAAATTGAAAGAAGTATAAAAGAAGTCTAGCTCAGAAATGCTGTTGACAGCTACTCCCTTTACATTTTCACCTGAATCTTCTACATTAGATTTACTCCAACCTTAATGGCCAACCGATCAGATGTGTCGCCTCTTGAACTTTTTATTGGAACTATACTAAGTGATAATGATAAAAAAGATTGTTCTTGCAGGAAAAGTACTACAAGAAAAAATGCAAAGTTAAGAAAGAGAGAAATAGACAAAGGAAAAGCATTTCGTTTCTGTATCATTTGTATTTATTTACAGTTTTATATTAATTTCCGCTTTGTGGCATGACCTTTTTAAAATAAATGTTTATTAGCTTGTAAAATTTTTACTTTTGTTACCGATTTGTCTGCAATTTTCAGGAAAATTCGAGACACTTAATAGGTGTCTTATATCTTCGTCGATGCAGCAAAGGACAAAGGAGAGTCCTTGTAAAGTGATGTTCTAGGTGTTTTCAGTGTGTGACAGGCGTTGCTGGGGGCGGGATGAGCTGACCAAATCCTGGGGACATCTGCCGTGAAAATATCTGTAAAACAGGAATATCTCAGCTACATGTCTGCGGTGTTCCAGACTATCCAGATCTCGGGTCAACTCTGGGTTATCGACGAGACGCACAGATCTCTTCTGAATAGAATACAGCAGTTTTAGGGTGTGCTTCGTTGCGGCACCCGAGATGTGTGAGCAATATTCAAAGCACGGTCTTATTTGTACTTTGTAGAGCAAGAGCAGCTGCTACGGTGTATATAGTTTTTTGTTGCGAAATAGCGTGTTAGCAGCTACGGTGGCAACGTGGTCATGCCAGAACATATTGCTGTTGACCGAGATACCCATTAGTCCGATTGACGAGGATGAAGGAATGCTCGATCCTGCCATAATGATATCAGTGCCCGCCGTATTGGCTTTCTTGGTAAACGTGGCTGCTTGGGTTTTTGCTGCATATAACTGGACCAAATTCATGTCTCCCCAAGTTTGAACTTTCTCCAGATCTTGATTAAGTCCTGGCCCTGACCCGATCCCCATAGAGTTGATCAAGCTCTTTGATGACGACGCAGTTAATATTCTCTTGGACCTCTTCAATTTAATCTATGAAAGAAGGGAAATCCCATCACAGTGGTTGACTTCCACATTTGTACTCATTCCTAAAAAAGCTAACCCAAGAGAGTGTTCAGATTATAGATCCATTGCGCTTATGAGCCACATCCTAAAATTGTTCCTGAAGATCATACACAAAAGGATATATAGAAAACTTGAAGAAAACATCAGCTACACACAGTTCGGGTTTCGAGAAGGTCCCGGAACAAGAGAAGCACTCTTCGGGATTAACGTGCTCTTCCAGCGATGTCTAGATATGAATCATGAAGTCTTTGCATGCTTCATATATTTCGTAAAGGCTTTTGATAAGGTTAAAATGATAAACTTCTTCATTTACTTATTAGCAAGGACATTGACTCAGAAGACATAACAATAATTAGTAACCTTTACTGGGGCCAGAAGACTAACGCAAGGATCGAGAATCATTTTACAGAGGAAATGGAGATCCGTCGCGGTGTAAGACAAGGATGTATTTTGTCGCCACTCCTTTTCAATCTTTACAGTGAATCTATCTTCAACGAAGTCTTAGATGAAGAAGCAGCGGGCGTGAGTATAAATGGGGAAGACATCAACAATATAAGGTACGCCGATGACACTGTTTTATTAACGAGTAAGATGGAAGACATGCAACATTTGATGGAAAAACTAGAAGACCGGTGTGCTGAATATGGCTTGAAGTTAAACCTTAATAAAACTAAACTGATGATAGTCACGAAATCCCCGCAGATACAAAATCAAACAAACTTGACGGTGGCAGGTACAGTCATAGAAGAGGTACAGAGATATAGGTATCTAGGAACATGGATTGAAGAAACAGGAGATACGAACAAGGATAGAGATGGCCAGATCGACATTCATTAAAATGAAAAAAATATTCACAAGTCGGGACATAAATATAAAACTCAGAATGAGGACAAACTGGAAGCATTCGAAATGTGGTGCTATCGCAGAATGTGTCGGATTGCCTGGACGGAAAAAATCACGAACATCGAGGTCCTAGCAAGAATGTAAAAAGCATGCGAAATCATTAACTCCATAAAAAAGAGAAAACTCCAATAACTTGGGCACGTGATGAGAGGCCACAAATACACACTTCTGCAGTTGATAAGCCAGGGCAAGATCAATGGAGAGAGGAGTATTGGAAGGCGCCGTGTTTCCTGGCTTAAAAATCTAAGGGACTGGTTTGGCTGCAGCTACAATCAATTACTATTTCGAGCGGCAGTCAATAAGATCCGGATAGCTGTGATGATAGCGAACCTCCGATAGGAGACGCACGGCAAGAACAAGAAGAAGCTTCTGTCTGCAGTGATAAGTCTCAGTCGCTGGTAAAGGTTTTTCTGATCTAAATGGGAGACCAGGGCACTGTCATCAGCAAAACTGTAAACAGGATTATTGGTTTCGGCCAGCAGGTCATTTATAAAGATAACAGACTTGGTGAAAGTATTGAGCTCTGAGACACACCTACATTAATGGACAATGTGTCTGAGATATGTCGATCAATTGCAACGTGCAGAGATTAATTTTTAATGAAAGTAGCAAGCCAGCTGCAGGGAGACGTTGGCAATACGAAGGACGGCAGTTTGTTGAGCAATCCGTCATGCCAAATTCTGCCAAATGCCTGCGATATATCTAACGCAATCGCTCGAGATTCTCCGCAGTTCTCAGTTGTCCTACTCCATACATGAGTGACTTAGGTCAATATATCTTCTGCTCCGACAGCAAGGCCACACTCATGGCGCTGAAGTCGGTCCGCACGCGCTCCTTGTTGGTAAGGGAATGTAGAAGCTGGCTGACTGAACTTGCAAAGCTTAGAAAGTTACGCTGGTCTAGGTACCGGGACACTTGGGTGTACCGGGATACGAGGCCGCTGACGGCTTAGCCAGAGAAGGATGCGCACGCGGACACTTAGGGCCTGATCCCTGTGTGGGGATTGTCCCGAGTGTTCACGAAAGAGCTCTGGAGGCCTGGACGGAGGGTCGGGCCGAAGAGGTATGGGAAATGGCTCCGGGGATGAGACAGACGAACCTCATGATACATGGGCCCGCGAAGAGTCCCGCCAGAGGGTTGTTGTGCCTACCTAGGAAGGAGTGAAGGGCCCTGTAGAATTCTACGCAGAGCAATCTAGGCTTAGACGGCACCTGACTCTGCTGAGAATTGCAGAGGAGGAGGAGTGTAGACGGTGCATGGAGGACGATGAAACCCCCTTACAATCTACTTACGGATTGTCCCGCCTTTGCGTGTGCAAGACTCTTTGGTACAACGCCGATCGAACCAGATTCAGTGGGTCGTGTTAGTCTGAAGGAGATGCGGGCTTTCTTAAGGAAGACCGGCATCCTGGAGGATCTCTAATGCGAGCTGGCGGCACAATGGGCCCAATTGGTGGCCTAAGTGCAAGGCCCGCTAGGGGCCACTCCTCCTGTTACTGATACTAATACGGATAAGTCAATATATCTCCTGCCGATCTTTCTTTGCGAAACCCGTATTGATTATCACTAATTAGTCTGTTGATCTCGAGGTACTTGAGTAGTTGCTGATTGACTACACGTTCCATGAGTTTGGAGATTATTGGAAGCAAAGCAATTGGACGATAGTTTGATGACGTGTTTTTTTTGTTTTTATTTGGAACAGGTTGTACTCGAGCGACTTTGCAAGAAGATGGGTAAATTCCTTTTCGATAAGACTACTAGAAAGTAACAGCAACTGTGATGTTTTAAAAGAAACATCAAGTATTGTTTTTAGAGTCTATTGTAGTTTACGAGATAAAAATCAATATCCATATATTTTCCGAAAACATGACTTCTAAAAATTCTGATATTAGTGAAGTCTGAAATATTAAATTATTGCCATTTGCTTGACGGTTAGGTAACATCCGGAGACTCTTTACCCTATGATCAAATCTTAGTTGTGATATATAGGGCGGTTTAAAAATACATCTAATTTGGTTACTTGACAAAGTGTTACGAGTTATCTAATGAAGTAGGTGGAAAAGTAGTAGTCTCAAAATCAATCGAGACCACACGTAAGGAACAGTTCTAACATCAGAAATTTACTTTGACCATCTTCAGATCCTCTAACGTCATGGCTAAAAGACTTCAGTTTCCTATTTGCACCTAAAGCTATGTGAAGATCGAACGTAGGACCCGTCGCCTGCTAGACAAGCCTGTTAACAACTGAAGAATTTCGAGGAAAATATTTAATGGTTTTATTGGTACTTAAATTACATTGCTTCAAAATACGTTTTATTGGCAACGCTACTTTCAGGGGCAGAGGGAGCCTGGAACCTCTCTCTCTTCTGTTATACAAACCAAAATCCAAACATATGTAATTTGACATTACAAAGCTCAAAGCTAGATACGTAGATGTTACCCCAAACTACTTTAAAAAATAGTTGAGTGTAACTACTAACTAATTTTGCAAAAGGCAGTTGATTATAACTATTGACTACTTTTGCAAAAAAAAAACAGTAGATTATAACTACTGATTACAAGTCAGTTGAACTTTAATTACTTTTCCAATTACCTTTATGACGTGAAAAGAGGCTGGAGTAAAAGACTTACTGTGTGTTTTAACTGCTATTTCCCTATAAAGTTGACTGCAAACGAAAATAACATTAATATTATGTTATAGTAGATAACGTGTTATCATATTGCATAGCTATAAAACCTGCTTGTAATTACAGTGTCAAGGTAGACGTGGCATTATCTATGCCTATCTATTTTCGTCCTGGCTTTATATCTACTAATTTAGGATATAACTAAAATGTTTATCCAACCCTTTATTAGATACTGATACGAGGGGGTAATGTTTGAGTACAGCGCCCTTTGTTTGCGGTGCTTTTGATACCAGACGATATAAATTACGCCACACAGTCGGGTAATGAACCTTGTTGAGTTTAAATACGAATTTCAATTAGGTTTTGACTAATAGAATCCTATAAATTAACTGCACGTCAATTGAAATAGGCAACCAATATTTTTCCACTATAGTTGAGTAGAATACTATTGTAGGTACACATTGCTACCATAAAACATGCGTAGTACCTATATACTATCAAATCTTTTGAGCTTTTATTTGTATTTTACCTCATGTATACTGATCAGGGAATGCAATGTTGAAAGAAATTGAGCAACATTAATGACAGATAACACTTTTAGATTATTACAAACATGCACATTAATTATGTAAATGTTATAAGTATAGTTGAGATAATTTTCATGCAGCTGCAAAATCGTGCACACAGTAATCGTATAATTTTTAGATTTACCTACACCTCAATACTGATAACTTCTAAGAATAACACAAGCACGTTGGAAAGAAACACAACAGCTCATGCCTATTTTCCCTTCACGCTTAAAGCGTGAACTTGGGAAAAACCCTAGAGAATACGGAGAATTTAACAAAACCTTAAATAACAGTTTTTCTTCAATGTAATCATATTTAGCTTCAACATGCAGCAATTTTTTACATTACTATTAATACGGCGCTCAGTATGTTGAATAGGAAAAATAGTGGACATCTGAGTATAAAGTCAAAATAAAAAATAGTCACAAGTTGGCAAGACCTTAGTTGTGTCAGCGCATACCAGTTTTGTTTGAATGAATGATTGATCTAGGGTGGTGTTAATACACTGCGACCTGTATATATCTATTGTGTCCCCCTTCCATCGATCGTGCTTCTGTTGATGTGATTCTCAATCAAAGTACCTCATCCAGCTTCAGTGCTTTGATAAAAGCAAGTAGTCTGGATGGTTCTATGGATGGAAGATCCTCCTATTCGACGATGCAGAACCCGTGAAAAGAAATGCAAATCGAAAACGGAAATTTAATTTTAACATATTGCTATGGAGATATTTTTATTAAACATGATCTTCATTTGACTATGATAGACAGTAAAATTCGCACCGTAATTTCGGAAACATCATCTTCATCCAGTTCTCCCGTTTCTCTTACCGAATCGTCAGAAATAAAAAATCTTTTAGAGGTATATAAGAAACCTTTAAGGGAAGATATGTTTAAGTACGAACTTTCAACCCTGCATATTATATGGCTTCTATGTATGCAATGTTTATTTTATATTGCATAAAACATAAATTTCAAGACATGGTCGGCAAAGGGAGAAAACAAAACTTTAAAAGATAAAGGAAAAGAAGCCATTCAAAAGGCATTTAGAAATGAGCTGTCAATAATGATGGATACTGTTAAACAAGGACATGAAACGACGGTAACACGGCCAGAATTTTTTTTAGAAACCATGAATTATTTGTACAAATAACTGGTATAGACAACAATCTAATTTATCGTTGCGCAGAAATTTGGAAATGTTTTAATTTAATTCCCATTGACAAATTATCTGAAGAAGCTTCGGAGGCTAGAAAAAAAGAATTTAGGAAATTTCGCAAAAATTTTCGCAGAAAAAATGGAAGGAAACAAAAATATTGAGATTATTTTGCATAATCTATTGATTTCGCCAGATCCTTTAATTTCATCAATTAGAAACAAAAATAATTGTAGAAAAATGTTTGTACTGAGGCACAGGAACTGTTAGATATGGAAGAAGAGATGGAAGAGGATGTTGACTCAGATTAGAAAAGAAATATTTCTGGATGTTTATAGGAATTTGGTAAAAATATTATGTTATTCTTTATTGGTGGGGCGTGCGCTTAGAACTGGGTACTTTTCTAGTTTTTAAATATTAAAAAATTAATTAAATAGTGAAACTTCTTTAGCGGGGCCAGAAAAAATGCTTATCAAAGTGAAACGCTTATCAAAGTGAAACGCCTCTTTAATTAAGCATGTTTCAGTATAGCTAGAGGGTTAAAAATTTTCAGAACATGTAGCCGGGGTAAAATGAGGATCCCAGACAAAGAAAGGGAGAAGAAAAAACTAAAACAATTAATTTCGGGAGAACGGGAAGAGCTACGGGGTCGAAATTTTTATGCTAGAGATGGGAGGCTACATTTGACCATATGGGGGGGGGGGGGGAAGGGGAGTGAAGCTATAATTTAAGGGAGATTTTGGGAAAAAACCGTTATTTGCCGATATCTCCGGAACCTCGGATTGAAATGAAAATCTGACAAGCGATGACCCCGCTTCATGTACTCATCAGTGGGAGTGGGAATTATACCTCCATCCCCACCTCTCCGTATCCCGAAACATTTTCGAAAAAATGGAAAAGAATTGAAAGAACGTAAAAAATTATTCCGAGGGAATAAAGGTATTATAAAAAGAAAAAAAACTTTAGAGAAATGCGATTTCGGCGGAAAAAAGGCGAAGGAGTTTAGCTACGAGGTCGTGGATGGCAAAAATGGGAAGAAAAAAATACTGTACGGAAAAACAAAAAATATTGAAAATATGGGAAAAAATTGAAAAACGAAAAAAAAATTTAATAAAAGTATTATAAAACGAAATAAGAAAAAAATATAATAAAAAAGACATATAAAAAAACAAAAACAAAAGACTGTTCGGAAAGTTACTAAAGGTATTATAAAACGAAACTAGAAAAACAATCATAAAAAAGACAAAAACAAAAGGCTGTTCAGAAAATTAATAAAAGTATTATAAAACCCAACACATACTGCACTGTGTACACCTCTTGTTGGATTTTCTAACTTATATGTATGTACGGCTCAGAGAACCATGATAAATATACACAAATCTCTGGATTTTCTGTTTCTTTCTTTGTATTGTTACTTGTATATCCAGCTGGTAGAACCATAAATAAAAAGCACATATCCCCTGGTAATCGGTCTCTTATTCTGTTTTACTACTTGTGTATTCGGCTTGAAGCACTATGCACAAGTGGCGTAAATCTTTTTATTACTTTTATTTTCATTTGTTGTAATATCGAAGGATTATGAACATCTGTTGATTAGGTATCTCGTAGCGTTGTAAATGATACCAAACCCAGAAATATAGTATCTTCCCGTTCACTGGTAGATTTATGTTGTTGATATTCTCTTTACCTAATATTAGAACTTAATATACCTACCTATTCTGAACGAATTTATATACTAAAATTTAAAACATTAACTATTTCATACTTTGAAATATGGGAACATAGATATCCCACCGGTATCGCCGGGTACAGTTCCGAAGTGTTCTGTGGTCGTCTCTCCTTTTCGAACGTTCTCTTGACAGATGTCTAGGATATCTTTTGGCAATTGACCTGGTCTTACCCTTTCGAGCGATGAACGGGCAGGTAGAGAAAAGTCAATTTTTCGAAGTCGAGATATTATTTTTATTAATTTATCATGAGATAAATTGGCTCTTGCATTCTACTTTTAATACTTTCTCGTATTACCGGCAATATGGTTTCGTAAAAGTATTTTATGTAAAGTTAGGTGACCCATTTCACAAGGTATGCTTTATCTCTGTGTTTCTATATTAGATAGTTACAATTATTGATTGATTTAACTAGAGTCCATCCATCGCCCGGTCATTCGCTAGCCTAGAGGGTTTCTTCAGATTCATTCATGTCAGTTTGAGACCCTTTTGTCGAAGTGATGCTGACCCACATGGCGTGACATGCAGCATCATAGGAATCAGTAAAACTCTAATTGGGGCCAGCCAAGTGGCCGTAGGAGTCCGGGAATAGCCACCAACCTGTGCCAGTGAATTCCACTTCCGTGATGAAAATAACATATAAGTAGGCCTATAATCATTTATTTTACTTACCAAATCTTACCTTATCTCTTTTGAAACT